>JADLZL010007866.1:0-278178 GCA_015844335.1 Chrysopogon serrulatus
GCCGGAGTCGAGGTCGAATAAGCTAGGCCGGCCGGCCGCCGGCGTGCGTGGTGTGGGAGGTGGTTTTGTACAAACACGGTACGATACTCTATGTACGTGCCAACTTGCCACGTCAATAAAACTGGGTGTTCATAATTCTCAATTTTTTACTCTTTTTTATTTCGTGCACAGTGCACTGCCTGTTCATACAGTAATTCTCTTCCCTATTTTCCTCTTGTTTATATTTTTTGAGAGAATTTCAACCTATTTATTTGGAGCGGAATTCGTGTTCGCGAGGTGAATAATGGGCCGGCCCATGGCCCGTTCGTACAACCAGCCGGGTGCAACAGTACTGAGCTTGAGCGTTCCTAGTGTTGCTCGTTGTAGTTGGAACAGCCCAACATAGGAAACTTTTTTAAAAAAAGAGTTTACACCACTGGAAACTTGGACCTCCTTTGATCATGTCGGGATGACATAGACCATTTTGGCGTGTTTGGACAGGGAAACTGGACAAAAGTCCTGAAAACTTTTGTTCATTCAATCATCTCTTAAAAACGGTTGGTGCAAGGTTGGTCCTCCCTCCATTATTTCTATTTTATATATATAGCGTACTAGGATTTTGGGGGAAACTGATCATTCATTCACTGTACTTTGACCACTAGTTTACATTACAGTATGTAATGTCATCAGTTACTACAAAACCAATGTCTAGGGTGTTTAGATCCAGAGCCCACATCAGATGCTATATGGAATGTCGGAAGGAGTTTTTAGATACTACAACAACAACAACCAAGCCTGTCAGTCCCAAGATAGGCTAGAGTTGAGACCCAGCAAACACCCTCAGTCACGGTTCAGGCACGTCGATAGCCATTTTTCAAGCACTCCTATCCAGACACAGATCTCTAGGTATATCCTAATCTTTCAAATCTCTTTTGATTGCCTCCCTCCATATCAACTTCGGTCTTCCTCTGCCTCTTCTTATATTATTATCTTGATTTAGTACTCCACAATGCACTGGTGCCTCTGAAGGTCTCCTTTGAACATGGCCAAACCACCTCAATCGATGTTGGACAAGCTTTTCTTCAATAGGTGCTACTCATAGACGATCACGAATCTCATCATTCCGCACTCGGTCCATTCTTGTGTGACAACAAATCCAGCGCAACATACGTATTTCTGAAACACTCAGTTGTTGAACATGTCTTTTCTTTGTAGGCCAAAGAGACAAAATTTTTAAGCTTAATTAGTCTATCATAAGTCAAGATAATAATATGAGGAGAGGTAGAGGAAGACCGAAGTTAACATGGGGGGAGGCAATCAAAAGAGATTTAAAAGATTAGGATCTACCTAGAGATCTATATATGTCTGGGTAGAAATGCTTGAAAAATGGCTATCGACGTGCCTGAACCGTGACTGTGGGTACTTGCTGGGTCTCAACTCTAGCCTACCCCGACTTGGTTGGGACTGATAGTCTTGGTGGTTGTTGTTGTTGTAGCCTGTCATTAGCAAATGTTTATTGTAGCACCGTATTACCAAATCGATCATAGACTAATTAGAATTAAAAGATTCGTCTCGTAAAGTTATCGTAATCTATATAATTAGTTATTTTTTAGTCCATATTTAATACTCCGTGCATGTGTCCAAACATTCAATGTGATAGGTGAAAAGTTTTAGTGAAAAGAAACAAACACCCCAATAAGAATCTATTGATGTGCGAAATGATGCTAGTCCAGTTAGTCTAGCACTCCGGCGGCACCCCCTAGGTCCTAGGTTCGAACCCGTGATCCGGTGAATTTCAACTTGAGGGCAAAAAAAATCCCCTCGCTGGCCCCGTGTGCCAAAGCACTGTGGGCAGCTCGTCCGGCCTGTGACAACGGAAAACCCAAGCTACGGAGACCCGGCCTACGGGTAACGGAGTCCTGGCTTGTGGTCCGGTCCAGGTGGCGGTCCCCACGGGTCTGTCACAGTGTCAGGGCGGGGCCGGGGTTCGGGGATTTTTTCGGCTAGGGGAAACTGAGCTTCTGTCTTAGTGAAATGCCGTGGGGACGGTCTTTCCCCACCTGGCCGAGTTTTTTTTTAATCTATTGATGTACCTTTTTTTTTGCGAGCAAAGAGAGAGCTTTTCATTAGTTAGGATAACAGTGTGTACAATCGACATAGAGGGCTTCATCAACACACGCAGGTGCTTGTCCCCACCATGTCTCCTCAGAATTACTACTCCTAGCTAAACAAGCTAAAATATTTGCTACTTCATTACTCCCTCTCTTTACTTGGCATATCTTCCACTCATCAATCAGGCTAGTGAGACCTTTTGCCTCTTCTATGATGAATCCGATCTCCGATCTGTCCTTCGTGTCACCTCTCATCGCCACATAGATACGAGCACAGTCAGTTTCAATGATGACTCGAGATAGCCCACCCAGGATAGCCTTGCGTAGGCCTTCAACACAGGCGAGAGCAATCTATTGATGTACCTTATGTACACTAATTAATTATTGTAGGGTAAAATCATTTTTTTCGACGAACTAAACAACCAGTTATTACGCGTCCATATTATGATAAATGCCTGTTGCATTCGTTCCTATACGTTGCCAAGTTATAGGTAGCTAAAACTTTGTTTTTTTAATTGTACGCACTTAAAATTATAGAAATACATGAATTTATTGTGATAATAATCTTTGCTGCTTTCAGCTGAATGATGATTATTGCCTACCATTACAATTATTATTTTTTTTTTCAAATTCTAACCATTACAATTATATTTGTATAAAAGGTTACTTAGGATCATTAATATAATTCTAAAAGGTCCCACTAATAGCATTACTACTTAAAATAATAGTAGATGATTGAGCACTCAACTTCAACTCGTGCAGTGTTAAAAAATAAACTAACAATATAAGATGGTTGGTATTTTTTAAACTCAAAGATGGTTGAGGTGGCAAAGTTGGACAAAGGAAAATCCAAATATTTTAATACTTTTAAATAAAGCGGCAGTGGTATTCTACACCTAAGGTGTAGTAATTAAAACTAAACACGAAATATTGAATAATACTGAACCACGTTCAATATCAATCAGCAGATACGAGTCAATACCACGAAATACTGAATAATACTAACAAAAGAATACTCCCTCCATCTCAAAAAAAAAAGTCACTATGAGATGCTTGTAGATCAAACTTTCTTGATTTTAGATTTATAGAAAACATATGCAACATTTGTATCTCCAAATGAGTTTATTATGAAAGTATATTCAAAGATCTATCCAATGATACTAATTATGCACCATAATATTAATAATTTGTTATATATATTTAGTCAAAGTTAAAGATTGCTGACTTTTTGGAAGCAAGGATGATTTTTTTTCAGGGGACGGAGAGAGTACTAAATAGTATTAAATTTTATTTAGTACTTCCTCCAATCCATTTTATCTAGCGTAGGTTACACTCGACACGGTCTTCTAGATTACACTTTGACTATTCATTTGCTTTATATTATGTCCTTTATGATTATAAATTTATAATCATTGGATAGTATCTCTCAGACAGAATTTTGTGGCTTTCCTCCTCACATTTGGTGGAATCTCTCATGTTTCATTTTGAACTCTCGGACTAAATTTTGGTTGGTGTCACTCTTTCTCACATGGGGTTTCGCTGTCCAATCTCCACCTCTTGAGTTGCATGCTCCAAACATCATCTACTGAATGAGAAGAATGTCCACCAACAACAAATGTATCAAGATTCTTCTTATGTCTTGGAGCTAAAATGGATTTGCTTCCATAGGACCTTCCTCGTGTCCCTTGCTGAATTTTTCTTTTGGTAGACACACAATAATCTTCATCATCTATGAGCACATAGGAATGTGCGAACACAAGGTTTATACTTGTGGTTCAGTTGTGATGATGAGTGATTGATTCAACTACTAGCATCTCGGATGGGGTGCTACTGACGGTGGTGAAAGCCACGAGTTCCACATGTGCCTTGGCTTGTGTTGTGCAGGTGTCGAGCATGGAGGCGGTGGCCGACGGCGAGGTGAAGGTCAAGTGATGGCGGGCCGCGCCGAATGGACCGGGAGCGGTGAAAGGGCGGACGCATCAAGACTTGGACTGAGGGACCCGGAATCGTCGGGCGGGATCGCGTTGCTGGCACTTGGCTTCGACAAGTGCAAGGACATGGGCCGGTTTGTTGGTTTGGGCCTCAAAACCAACGGTGGAGGGTTTCGGTGGTTTGGGCCTCAAAACCACCCGCGGGTTTCTGGGTTTCACCACAAAACCCTGGCGGAGGTCCCGAGGCGGACGGACGGCACGTGGCGGCATCGGGGGGAGGTCGCGTCGAGGCGGCTACCGGTGAGAAGGCGCGGTGGCCGTCGGATCAAAATATCTGTCCGGCTCGGTGGAGTTGTACTACAATGTCCTTGGGCTAGGTAGTACGCTCGGTGTCATGTAAGGGTAAAACTGGAATTTAGAATAAGCCCCGGTCGATAAGTATGGTGGGGGGAGCTCTCTTACCCCTTCACCTCTCCCATTTGCATTTTTCTTTCATCCTTTCTAGGATTTCCCTCTTCTAGGTGCTAAGTGAGAGAGAGGTCCAATGATCTTTGCAATTAGTGTAAGAACCAAGTTTACTCATGGGAAAGGAGATCCCGAATCCTCCTTGTTTCCTCGTTGGGTCAGATTGATGTGTTGATTCGCGTTTTGATTGGTGTTCTTCGCGTTCTTCGTTTTCCCTCTTCTCCCCCGTTTGTTCCCGAGTTGATTTCTCGAGCTATGGTTGATCATTTTGCGCACCGTTTGTTGCTGCTCGATCCTTGCTTGTAGGAGAACACTTCCACCGAAGGGTTTCCTCCAATTTGTCCCGTGCAAGGAGATCGAAGCGATTCTTGGTGACGCCTGCTTTTTTGCTCGTTTTCTTCGTCCCCTTTGTGATTCCGTTGATTCGTCCAATCTCAAGCTATGATCTCTTAGAGGGAGCTTCTCCACTGCCTTTGGGAACACACGGTTCAAATTTGGGTGCAGTTGGTTGAGATTTGGAGGAGATCGGGCGGATTGAAGATCATGGCGATTTTCGTTCTTGGTGTTCTTGTGCTGGAGCCCGTCTTGAACCTCAGCACTTGAGGCGCTGAGCCTCAGCGGTCTGTAGCGTTTTTACGTCGGTTCGAGAAGTGCTGAACCTCGGCACTAGAGGTGCTTGAGCCTCGGCGATCTGTAGTGTTTTCTTTGTCTCGAGTCTGTTTTTCTTTGAACCTCGACTGAACCGCTGAACCTCAGGGGTCTGTTGCAGTTTCCGGTCTTGAGGAGTTCTTTGTTTTCGCTCGGCTTTTCGTTTGCCTTGAGTGTTTTTTGTGTTCCGGGGACTACCGGAGAACATCCGATCACTTGTTGACTCGAGAACTACTCACGTGTGAGTTTTGGGTTTTTGGAGGGTCGATTGGGGACGGTGGCCATTCGAAAGAAATTTTGATCGGCTCCCATTCACCCCCTCCGGTCGCCGTATTCGGTCCTTCAGGATGAAAATGATGCCCACGAGCATCTCCTCCATGCTGCCCACTACAACCAAAGAGATCACCACGAGACTTGGTCAGGCTATGTTGTTGTGGAGACTGGCTGCGTGGTATGGGAAGATGTTTATCGAACATCCTCTCCATGGCCTCTACTAGTGAGATTTGTAGATAGTGTAACTCAGCTCGTGAAACTGCTGGTTCTTTTTCTCCATGTCGACCACCACGAACACTCGAATTTGATCCTGACATGTTAGCACTGGTGCAAGAAAAATGGAATAGGTAAATTTGTAGAATCTCTACCTCTTACTTACCAATGTTCTTGCTCATTCTCAAGGACAGTGAAAGTGCTAGTGCAGCAGCTCAACGGAGGTGATTTGAGAGGTTACAAGGATTACGAGTCGAATGTCCCGGTTTTAGATTTTGGTGGAGCTTTAGATGGCTGTTCAAGGAAGGCTACGGTACTGAAAACCAAGTAGTTTGATGTGCTCAAACGATATGAAATTGCTGCTATTTAGATCACCAAAAATCTGAATACGTAGAACTAAAATTTTCAGCAAGCAAACCGCATCACAACCCCTTTAACTTCTTCTCTTCTCTTTTTTGAATCTTTCTTTTCTCCTTTCTTTTTTTTCTGAATTTTTACCACTAAACGATTGGTGCGGATAACAAATGATAAATAACATGATATATGTTAAGATGGTGACTAGCAACTTGATGAACACAAAAACACAAGATAACAGTACCATGGAAAGGCTGTAGGACTTTTTTTTTGGATTTTTAGCGGTCTTTATGTGATGAACAATAATAGTAACATATGATGGATAAATCAAAAGTAGATATGTGGATGATGGTAAAAACCTACCATGGTAACGAAAGCTTTCATACCAGTTGATAAGTACCAATAGGATTTGGCACAAGGATGGCCCAATCTTCATGACAGTAGGTCGAAGAACTGAAGATAACTTGCTGCAAATAGCGGGATAACTAGCTTTATACCTGCCAATGGTTGGATGCGACCAAGCGACAGGGAGAGACACTGGAACCATGAAGATTTCGACTCGATCTCTGAACGACCGTAGAAACACAATCTAGAACTAATCCATACAAGACGGTGCGGCCATACTTTGGAAATCATAGAGCACGAACTAGGGGATCCTAGAAGGATCTCTTCGCAAGAAGAAAAAAGAACAAAGGTTTGAGTAAGAACTCTCAAAGAATGGGCAACCATACCATACGGTTTATCAATTCATCGGAAGGTTTTTATTATCCGGTCTTGAGGAGTTCTTTGTTTTCGCTCGGCTTTTTCGTTGCCTTGAGTGTTTATTTGTGTTCCGGGGACTACTGGGAGAACATCCAAATCACTTGTTGACTCGAGAACTACTCACGTGTGAGTTTTGGGTTTTGGAGGGTCGATTGGGGACGGTGGCCATTCGAAAAGAAATTTTGATCGGCTCCCATTCACCCCCCCTCCGGTCGCCGTATTCGGTCCTTCAATTGGTATCGAAAGCAGGTTAAGGATCATTCCACCTTAACCGGTTCTTGATCCGCAGAAGGCGACATGGCTCGTGGTTCGGGGAAGCCACCGTTTTTTTTCGATGGAACCAATTACCCGTCTTCGAAGATTCGGATGTCCGCATATCTCAGTCTCGGTGCGAGGGTATGGGAAATTTGTGAGAATGAGGCTTACGTTGTTCTCCCCGCCGTGTTGGTCAGAGCAAATGGAACAACACGATGCCAATAGCGAGGCACGTAATGCTCTCTTCTCGAGTCTTTTCGAAGTCCGAGTTTGAGCGTGTCGGACACTTGACTACTGCTAGAGAGATCCGGGTGAAGCTACTGAGCTATCACGAGGGGACTCCCCAAATTAAGACCAGACTCTTTGACACATACAAGCAGGAGTATGAGAGTTTCCGGCGGCTTGATGGCGAGACCATCGATTCTATGTTCTCACGCTTGCGGACCATTGTCAACAAGATGCGTGCGAACAAGCCAAACTTGCCCTATGACGATCATGAGAGAGAGCTTTGAAGTTGTTACATGCTCTTGATCGGAGGGTTTGGGATGCGAAGGTGCAAGCTCTTCTCAAGTCGCAGAACTACGAGACCCTCACTCGTGGACGAGCTCTTGACAAGCTGAAGTCCCGGTGAGATCGACCACCAGATCCAGGCCAAACTTCACAACCCCTCCGCTCCGACTATGGTGGTGTGTCGTAACGGTGTCACTAGTTCTTCAGCTAACCCCTTCTTCTGCGATGTTTGCCTTGTCTTCGTTGATCACAAAGTGTGAGAGGAGCGCTTGGGCGTGCTCGGAGACGATGAGTCGGCCCTCGTCATCGGCCGGTTCTCGCGGTTCCACAACAACCGCTTGAATCGTCGGCGAGGTGGACCGAAGGATGGATGCTATGGATGCGGTGACCCGACCACTTCGCCGCCAACCGTCCCCAAGCGAAACAAGCACTCCTTCGGCAAGTCCACCTCCGACAAGCACAAGGAGAAGCGCGAGTACACCTCAAGCAAGTACAAGTCCAAGGGAGGCTTTGACAAGGAAGCGATGAAGCGCAAGTTCGTGAAGAAGTTCAAGGCAAGAGAGCATGCTTCCTCCTCTTCGAGCGACGACGAGTCCGAGAGGAAGGTCGAGGACAAGCTGAACGGACTCGCTTCCTCGCCGACTCCACCCACGGAGGCTTCTACACCATGGCACTTGGTGATGAGGTGGAGAGCGGCAACGGCGATGCTCCCGATTTACGGCGGCGACCCATCTAAGGTATCACCTTCCGTCGATGCTCTTGTCGCCGAGGTTGATGACTTGACTGCCACTTTGCTTCGTCAAGATAAGTTGCTTAAGCATGCTGCTAGGGATAGAAAAGAGTACAAGGCTAAGCTAGAAGATGCGCTTAAGGAGCTTGAGCTAGTTAAGAACACTCCCATAGTGTCGACGAGCCGTAGTGTGAGTTTTGTAGCGTTTACATGGCTGATCTTGCTAGTCTGCAGCCCAAGTACGCTAAGTTGGTTGATGATTTTGATAGTGTGCATGCTTCACCTGTTCTGTTGAGTGCGTGCAAGTCTTGCTCGGACTTGCAATCTGAGTTGGCAGAGAAGAATGCCAAACTTGCTTTGTTTGAAAAGGCCAACTCAGATAGCACTAGTGTGGCTAAGTGTGCTCTTTGTGAGGGTTTAGAGCTTGAACTTGCAAATTGTCGGCATGACAAGGTGCGTACCGAGGAGGAAAACACATACCTTCGGACCATCTTGAGTTGGATGTCTTGCGGTGAGCCGCAACTTGGCATGATGGTCAACCAATTCAGGAGGGGAATTGGTGGACCGGGATTAGGCTTTGCTTTAGGTGGGAAGGGTGATGATCTTTATGGCAAAGTTGGTGAGTTTAGTGGTGTGCCTCCGAGTGAAAAACCTTCCACTACTCCCAAGCTACTCAAAATCACTCCACCTAAGCCACTTGTGCCTCCCACCAAAGATGGAGTGTTTGAAGAACCTCCAAGAGCTCCACCCCAGAAACAAGTGTGGATTCCAAAACCGAACCACCTAAGGAACCCACTTGACACACTCCCTTCCATCTCTGAGGAACCCCTTCCCAAAGCCAAGCCACCTCCAAGAGTGAACCATACCCACAAGAAAGTGAGCCAAACACCTAAGAGAGAGGTGTACCATTGTGAGTATTGTCATAGGGATGGTCACTTGGTTGAGTTTTGCTTTAGGAGGAAGAGAGATGAGAAGCGTGAGTTTGAGTTGAACAACCGGAACATGTACCGTCCTCCCCATGGCGTACATGTACCGCCTGTTCAGAGGCGCACTACTAGGCCTAGAGGTGCAATGCCTTAAGGTGCTAGGCCTCAGGTTGCGAGACCACGTGGTGGTCGTGTACGGCGGGGTTCAGGTCGTGGTCAATATGACTATGATCCTCACGGCGGTGCTTTTGAGTCCCACAGCTCTAGCGGACCACGCTTTCCTCAAATGGGACATGGCATGTTTGGTGTTTTTCCTAACACTTTTTCAGGGCAAATGATGCATCACTGGTATCCTTCTCAGTTTACTAACCCCAGTGGTGTGCCATTTGCTCATCCTATGTCTTTCTATTGATGTAGGATGGAGGCTTGGAGAACACATGGCTCATTGATTCCGGATGTTCGCGCCACATGACCGGAAGTTCTAAATGGTTCTCCAGCCTCGACCCCGTGCCACACAAAGAGTACATCACATTCGGGGATAATAGTAGAGGTAAAGTGGTCTCTCGTGGAACCATTCGGGTTAACGAGAGCTTTGTTCTCAAGGATGTTGCTTTGGTCTCGAACTTGCATTTTAATTTGCTCTCTGTTTCGCAACTCCTTGAGGATGGCTTTGAAGTGCGCTTTAAACATGGTTTTTCTCGAGTTCTCGATTCTCAGGGAGATCTTGTTTGTCGGATCGTCCCATTTGGCCGTGTCTTTCGAGCTGATTTTTCTCACTCTTTTGGCTCTTCCCATTTGTTTGGTGGCCGGATCCTCTTCTGAGCTTTGGAAGTGGCATAGGAGACTTGGTCATTTGAGCTTTGACCTTCTTTCTAGGTTGAGCTCACTTGGCTTAATCCAAGGATTGCCCAAGTTAAAATTTGAGAAGGATCTTGTTTGCCACCCTTGTCGTCATGGAAAGATGGTAGCCGCTTCTCACTCACCTGTGAATCAAATCATGACCAAGGAACCCGGCGAGCTACTTCACATGGACACTGTTGGTCCGGCTCGGGTTCGCTCTGTTGGGGGTAAGTGGTATGTGCTTGTGATTGTTGATGACTTCTCGAGATACTCTTGGGTGTTTTTCATGGAGACTAAGGATGAGGCTTTTTCACATGCTCGAGATTTGATTCTTCGGTTGAGAAATGAGTTCCCTAAGAATGCCATGAGAGCTATTCGTAGTGACAATGGCACGAGTTCAAGAATACTCATTTTGAAACCTTTGCAAGTCTTTGGGTCTTGAGCACCAGTTTTCCTCACCTTATGTTCCAACAAGAATGGCATTGTTGAGCGCAAAAATTGGACCCTTGTTGAGATGGCTAGGACGATGCTCGATGAGCATAGGACTCCTAGGAGGTTTTGGGCGAAGCAATCAACATCGCTTGTCATGTTTCCAATCGCATCTTTCTCCGTGCTTTTTTACGAAGAAAACTTCTTATGAGTTGCGATTTGGGAGGTTACCCAAGGTGAGTCATTTCGAGGGTGTTTGGGTGTAAGTGCTTCATCTTGAAACAAGGTAATTTAGACAAGTTTGAGTCCAGGTCTTCCGACGGTATCTTTCTTGGTTATGCTTTGCATTCTAGAGCTTATCGAGTACTTAACCTTGAAACTAACCATGTTGTGGAGACACGTGAGGTCACATTCGATGAAACTATGCCTTGTACAACCCCCTCGTCTTTGAGCGTGCAGGTGATGAAGAGCTTGGAGAAAGCATTTTTGTGGAGGAGGAGGCGGGGACGATGCCGATTGGGGTGATCCCGAGCCGACTCCACCGGCTGCCCCTATCGAGCCTGCGGCGACTACTTCAGCTCACGGTCCGGACCCAACTACTTCCACTTCTTGGGCACCGTTCGAGAAAGCTTCCTCGGCCAGCGCCCGCTGACCTGAGGAGGCACCACCGCTGTTGAGGGGGAGGCGACTTCTTCCAGAGAGGCTCCACGACACATTGTCGTCGTCACCCCTTCGAGACGATGATCGGTGACATTGACCGAGTCACGCGGTCCAGTCGTATCACATCTCTCACTTTGCTCATTCTGCATTTGTAGCTTCTTTTGAGCCCCGAGATGTTGGACATGCTTTATCGATCCCCGATTGGGTTAATGCCATGCATGAGGAGTTAGAAAACTTTGAGAGAAACCAAGTCTCGGGTCTTAGTTCCTCCACCTCAGTGTCATCCTATAGGTACAAAGTGGGTGTTTAAGAACAAACAGTGAAGATGGGGTGGTTGTTAGGAATAAGGCTAGGCTTGTTGCTCGGGGTATTGCCGTAAAGAGGGGATAGACTTTGAGGAAACCTTTGCTCCTGTGGCTCGCTTAGAGGCTATCCGCATTCATTGGCGTTATTCTTTGCTAAGGGCTTTAAGTTGTTTCGGATGGATGTCAAGAGCGCTTTTCGAATGGGTACATAGAGGAGGAAGTGTATGTTAGGCAGCCCCCGGGCTTTGAAAATCCCAAGTATCCTAACCATGTCTTCAAGTTGCACAAAGCTTTGTATGGTCTTAAGCAAGCCCCTAGAGCGTGGTATGAGAGGCTGAAAACCTTTTTGCTTAAGAAGGGGTTTAGGATGGGATCGGTAGATAAGACTTTGTTTCTCCTCAAGCAAGGCAATGACATCCTTTTGGTTCAGATTTACGTGGATGATATCATCTTCGGTGGTTCTTCTCATGCTTTGAATGCCAAGTTTGCAGAGTTTATGAGTAGGGAGTTTGAGATGAGCTTGATGGGCGAGTTGACTTTCTTCCTCGGCCTACAAATCAAGCAAACACGTGATGGGACGTTCGTGCATCAAGGCAAGTACACAAAGGACGTCCCCGAAGAAGTTTGACATGGGCGAGGCCAAGCCTCTTTTCGACGCCCATGTCGACTACGACGGCCCCTCGACGCCGACGAGGATGGAGAAGCGATCGATCGGAAGGAGTACCGAAGTATGATCGGGTCGTTGATGTACTGACGGCGACAAGACGACATCCGGTTCTTTGTGTGCCTCAGGCACGCTTTCGAGCGTCGCCGCACACCTCTCACCGTCAGGCGGTGAAACGCATCATGAGGTACCTCCGCTTCACTCTTGAGTTTGGACTTTGGTACTCGCTTCTTCCTCGCTCTCTCTCTTTGTGGTTATTCGGATGTTGATTTTCTGGCTGCCGCTAGATAGGAAGTCCACGTCGGGGACTTGTCGTTTTAAGGTTCGTCCCTTGTGTCTTGGTCATCCCGTGCTTGGTCTAGCGTTGCACAATCCACTACTGAAGCCGAGTATGTCATTTCTTTGCCGCTTATTGTTCAATTGCTTTGGATGATAGCCACCCTACGTGATTTTGGTCTTGAGTTCTCTAGAGTGCCCTTTGCGTGTGATAGTACTAGTGCCATCGGTGTTGCTAAGAACCCAAGTACTTCACTCTAAGACCAAGCACATAGATGTTCGCTTTCACTTTCTTCGTGATCATCAAGAGAAAGGCGACATTGAGTTGCATCACGTAGCCACCCGGGATCAGCTTTGCGAGATCTTCTCACTAAGGCCCTCGATCAAGCGACTTTTGCTCGCTTGCGAGGAGGCTGGTGTGTGTTTCCCTTTTTAGAGGAGGGAAGCACTTTGTTTGTTGTACACTAGTTTTAGTTTCTTTTGTAGTCTAGGTTTTGATTTGTCTTTGTATGATAGTGCATTTGCATTGCATTTTGTGATATACTTGTATTTTGAGCTTCATGTATATAACATTTGGAATGAAACTATGCTCTTGTTAGTATGCCTTGTGAGTACTTTATGGTGCTTGTCGGCTTAGGCTCTTATTGATCATCTGGTATATGTTATGAGTTGAGCATGATTTTCTAATGTGAACTTGATTAAGCTTACTGAAATCTGAAAATGTTCACCGCTTGAGATGGTACCAAGCATGTGTAGGATGTTGAGATCCCTTTATCTTTGTCTTGTATATGCTAGGTTGCTATGTCTCATGCTTTGAGTCATTCACTTGCTTAGACACTTTACTTGTGCTAAAATTTGATAACTAAGCTAAGTGAGATGAAAAGATCGAGATGGGTACGTATTGTCCCACATTAAGGTATCGAGGCGCTTCCAATTGCACATTTGGATGAACTTGAGCCTTGTAGTGGATGACCGAAGCCATTGCTTTGAGCTCGATTGTCTTTTGACATAGGCTCCGCTTGGTTGAAAAGTTAGGCTTGACAATACAGATAACCTCTCGCACACACATGTTTTGACTAATTCTTGTGCTAAGCCGCAAACTCGATAAAATTTAATGAAAAACACAAGTCTTAGGTTCGTCTTTGACATGATGTGTGACATTTGTTTGGGGTAGTTCACCTTGTATATCCTTGTTAGCACTAGGTTGATTTCCAACTTATGCTTGCTATGTGCTATCTTTGGTGGTGAACCCCTCTTTGACATGCTTGAAAACCGCGCTCAAAAGCGCTTACACTTTATATTTCATATTAGTTGATCGGTTTGAGCATTTGCTAGCACTTGTATATTGTTGCTATACTCATTTGTCTTACCGGCTAGAGCATCTTTTCACTCGATTGCTATATACGAAGCTTCGCATTTGTGCATGTCATTGCATTTTAGGCTTCTTTGTGTGCATTATTCAACAAGGGGGAGAAATTTGACACACACACACATATGCCCGACACATCACATGCTTATGTCAAGGGGGAGTCACTTGACATGTCTTGATTGGTTGTCTTCTCGAGGAGGGTGAGACTAGTTCTCGAGAAGATTGTGTGCACTCATATATGCATTTGCTCGAGGGGAGTTGTTTTACATTGCTTCTTGCTAGATGTGTTGAGCCCTTGCCTCTTTTTACGGAGGATCTAGCGTTTTGAGTGCTTCTTGCTTGGCTAGCGGTGTTGAGCCCGCTTCCTGCCTCTTCTTGAGGGCTAGCCATGTTTTGCTTGGTTGCGTCGAGCTGTTGCCCATGTCTTTGGGGACCAAGTCTTGCTTGTTTCAAATGACCACATTTGGCTTCTCTTTGGCTTTTGGTCATTTGGCGAGTTTTCTTCTTTTTCTTCTTCTTCTTCTTTTTTTTTTTTTCTCGGCCCGCGGTGTGTTGGTGTTGAACAATGCACTCATCAAGGGGAGATTGCGAACACAAGGTTTATACTTGTGGTTCAGTTGTGATGATGAGTGATTGATTCAACTACTAGCATCTCGGATGGGGTGCTACTGACGGTGGTGAAAGCCACGAGTTCCACATGTGCCTTGGCTTGTGTTGTGCAGGTGTCGAGCATGGAGGCGGTGGCCGACGGCGAGGTGAAGGTCAAGTGATGGCGGGCCGCGCCGAATGGACCGGGAGCGGTGAAAGGGCGGGACGCATCAAGACTTGACCGAGGGACCCGGAATCGCCGGGCGGGATCGCGTTCTTCGGCACTTGGCCGACAAGTGCAAGGACATGGGGCGGTTTGTTGGTTTGGGCCTCAAAACCAACGGTGGAGGGTTTCGGTGGTTTGGGCCTCAAAACCACCCGGCGGGTTTCTGGGTTTCACCACAAAACCCTGGCGGAGGTCCCGAGGCGGACGGACGGCACGTGGCGGCATCGGGGAGGTCGCGTCGAGGCGAAGCTACCGGTGAGAAGGCGCGGTGGCCGTCGGATCAAAATATCTGTCCGGCTCGGTGGAGTTGTACTACAATGTCCTTGGGCTAGGTAGTACGCTCGGTGTCATGTAAGGGCAAAACTGGAATTTAGAATAAGCCCCGGTCGATAAGTATGGTGGGGGGAGCTCTCTTACCCCTTCACCTCTCCCATTTGCATTTTTCTTTCATCCTTTCTAGGGTTTCCCTCTTCTAGGTGCTAAGTGAGAGAGGTCCACTGATCTTTGCAATTAGTGTAAGAACCAAGTTTACTCATGGGAAAGGAGGTCCCGAATCCTCCTTGTTTCCTCGTTGGGTCGGATTGATGTGTTGATTCGCGTTTTTGATTGGTGTTCTTCGCGTTCTTCGTTTTTCCCTCTTCTCCCCGTTTGTTCCCGAATTGATTTCTCGAGCTATGGTTGATCATTTTGCGCACCGTTTGTTGCTGCTCGATCCTTGCTTGTAGGAGAACACTTCCACCGAAGGGTTTCCTCCAATTTGTCCCGTGCAAGGAGATCGAAGCGATTCTTGGTGACGCCCTGTTTTTGCTCGTTTTCTTCGTCCCCTTTGTGATTCCCGTTGATTCGTCCAATCTCAAGCTATGATCTCTTAGAGGGAGCTTCTCCACTGCCTTGGGAACACACGGTTCAAATTTGGGTGCAGTTGGTTGAGATTTGGAGGAGATCGGGCGGATTGAAGATCATGGCGATTTTCGTTCTTGGTGTTCTTGTCTTTGGAGCCCGTCTTTGAACCTCAAGCACTTGAGGCGCTGAGCCTCGGCCGGTCTGTAGCGTTTTTCGTCGAAGTTCGAGAAGTGCTGAACCTCGGCACTAGAGGTCTTGAGCCTCGCCTGATGCAGAAGCGTTTTTTTCTTTGCGAGTCATTTTTTGCTGAACCTCGGCCTTGAAAGCCGCTGAACCTCGGGGGTCTCATTGCGGTTCCGGTCTTGAGGAGTTCTTTGTTTTCGCTCGGCTTTTCGTTGCCTTGAGTGTTTATTTGTGTTCCGGGGACTACCGGAGAACATCCGATCACTTGTTGACTCGAGAACTACTCACGTGTGAGTTTTGGGTTTTTGGAGGGTCGATTGGGACAGTGGCCATTCGAAAGAAATTTTGATCGGCTCCCATTCACCCCCCCCCTCTGGTCGCCGTATTCGGTCCTTCAGGATGAAAATGATGCCCACGAGCATCTCCTCCATGCTGCCCACTACAACCAAAGAGATCACCACGAGACTTGGTCAGGCTATGTTGTTGTGGAGACTGGCTGCGTGGTATGGGAAGATGTTTATCGAACATCCTCTCCATGGCCTCTACTAGTGAGATTTGTAGATAGTGTAACTCAGCTCGTGAAACTGTTGGTTCTTTTTCTCCATGTCGACCACCACGAACACTCGAATTTGATCCTGACATGTTAGCACTGGTGCAAGAAAAATGGAATAGGTAAATTTGTAGAATCTCTACCTCTTACTTACCAATGTTCTTGCTCATTCTCAAGGACAGTGAAAGTGCTAGTGCAGCAGCTCAACGGAGGTGATTTGAGAGGTTACAAGGATTACGAGTCGAATGTCCCGGTTTTAGATTTTGGTGGAGCTTTAGATGGCTGTTCAAGGAAGGCTACGGTACTGAAAACCAAGTAGTTTGATGTGCTCAAACGATATGAAATTGCTGCTATTTAGATCACCAAAAATCTGAATACATAGAACTAAAATTTTCAGCAAGCAAACCGCATCACAACCCCTTTAACTTCTTCTCTTCTCTTTTTTGAATCTTTCTTTTCTCCTTTCTTCTTTTTTCTGAATTTTTTACCACTAACAGTGGTGCGGATAACAAATGATAAATAACATGATATATGTTAAGATGGTGACTAGCAACTTGATGAACACAAAAACACAAGATAACAGTACCATGGAAAGGTTTGTAGGACTTTTTTTTTGGATTTTTAGCGGTCTTTATGTGATGAACAATAATAGTAACATATGATGGATAAATCAAAAAAAAGTAGATATGTGGATGATGGTAAAAACCTACCATGGTAACGAAAGCTTTCATACCAGTTGATAAGTACCAATAGGATTTGGCACAAGGATGGCCCAATCTTCATGATGATGGAGGTCGAAGAACCGAAGATAACTTGCTGCAAATAGCGGGATAACTAGCTTTATACCTGCCAATGGTTGGATGCGACCAAGCGACAGGGAGAGACACTGGAACCATGAAGATTTCGACTCGATCTCTGAACGACCGTAGAAACACAATCTAGAACTAATCCATACAAGACGGTGCGGCCATACTGGAAATCATAGAGCACGAACTAGGGGATCCTAGAAGGATCTCTTCGCAAGCCCAGAAAGAACAAAGGTTTGAGTAAGAACTCTCAGCAACAGGCAACCATACCATACAGTTTATCAATTCATCAGAAGGTTTTTATTAGCTTAGAGGTAAGGGATATTTATACTAGGAACAACCCGCCTAGATAGGTATGAAAATGAAATGGAGTTTCTAGAGACAGGCAATGTGAAAGGTCACCACGAGATGGATTCCCGAAGTGGTCTCATGTGACTATTGGCCTCCTAAGTAGTCTCCACTAATCTGACCATAACTCTCTAATGGGAAGTGAATGCACCATGAAACTTTGTAGATTGGTACATTTTGCATGGGAAGTTGAACCAAAATCCTGTCCAAGGGACTGGACCGTTGGTGTTACTTTTTCGAGCCGAGGGCAGGTCCGGTCGTCTCTGATGTCACTTTCTAGTCATCTTCTGTGTTACTTTCATCATCCGCCCATGTTACTTTTCTGACGGATTTTTTGTAGTACTGTGTCCTCCATGTCTTCATGAGTAAACCTAAGCAACATCAAGATAGAACATTCAGGTAGTATAATATTTTCATATATATTGAAGTTAATTTCAGCTAGGAGTGAATTCACCTCTTTTTAGAGTTGTTTTGCACGGCTTCTTATAATTGTCCCTTGATTTGTATCTTTTATGTTGGATGGCGAATGATTGACACTTGAGGTAGCATGCACGGCTGGGATCCTTATTGGTATTTCTTGAGTGCAAATAGAATATGCAGGATTCTGCGAGCGCACAGAATACCATTATAGCATTTTACCAGGAGTATTCTAGTTATCATTATTTATATTTTACCACCAGGAAATAATGGTTAAAGAAGTTGATAGTTCACCATCATGTATCTACTAATTAGTATACCAACTAGACTAAAGTGAGGGTAAGTGGTATATGATAAGAGTTATATATAATGTCACACATAGAGGAGAATTCTATAATATATGTATAGTCATGCTAACTTGAGAGGATAACAGGAGAGTTCAATGTTCCTATGTACTTCTCTATTACTTTAGTTCTATTTTAATTAAGACTAGAAGGTAACTAATGTATAGGTAGATATAGCAAACAGACAATAGCAATTTGGGACATCAAAATATTAGCCACGACATGGATGAGAACGGGGCTAGGAAGCTCTGACTACGGTACTAGAAACATCAACCAAAACATGATGGAATACGTCGGCCATCAGAGCTGTCACCACCTAGGCTACCACAACTATACATGAGGTTGAGTGCAATCTCAGGTAACCTATAGGCTAGACACTATGTCTATACTACAGATTACTGCTCTAGTCACATGCGATAACTAGAGCACTCGATGCGAGCGGAGATCCCATCCTAAGGTATGAAAACTATACTAACCATACAAATAAAAGGCATAGAAGTAAATAGAGAAGATAAATATATTAAAGCATAAGTCTTGCAAAGGTAAGGTACAAAGATATACTAGATCTCCAAGCCTCCACGATAAGATCTAGAACAAAGTCTCTCAATCCTTGCTCTCAAGTTGCTAATCTATTACATTGAAGAGTCTAGCCCTAATCTCCCTGGTGTGTTGATCTCCATGAGAGCATGATCCTCAATGGGATGCCTCTCAAATGGATCCCAAAGAATAATGAATTAGGGTTTTAGGAGATTGCTTAGACAGGGGGCTAGGGGTCCCCTTATATAGCCTGATGGGATGAACGTGAGCCCTTGGATCAAACCGACTTGAGGGATGGCTTAGATGCATCCTAGGAGGTGGTAGAGGAAGCTTGCAGAAGCTGGAGGCAAGGCAGCGCAGAGGGGGTGCCGGTCGGCATGGGCCTTGGGCTGCGTGTCCTCTAGAACCTTCTAGAGTTGGTTTCGCCATGAAATTGATATCTTTTGATTTTGAACTCCAAATATAGCAAATGCTAGGTCCATTTCGATCGTCTCGACGAGCCCTTCACAATGGTGTAGTCCAATTCCTTATTTGAGATACTTTTATTTGGTGCAAAATTTAGATATCCTGCAAGACACGTGAGAATAGCAAAACTCGTGGAACTTGTTAGAATCAATCCCTACAACTATGTTTTGTAATTCATTTTATATCAAGTTATGCAATAGTTGCTGGTTTATATTTGACATTAATGACCATCAACAGTCCTCATCACTACATCCATAAGCTTTTTAAATTAAGCATGGTGCTTAGGTTAAAATAGCCTTCTTTAATCAAAATTTGATATGGTGTTAAACTTTGATTAATGAACTGTTAAACTTTGATTAATGAACTTTGAGTTGTTTTCATATACAGTGGAAGTAATCTTTGATGGAGATAAACTAAGGCTAGTAGTTGAGTTGCAAACTTTATCTTAGCCTTGTTTGAGTAGAAAGTTGGATGAGAAAATAAAAAATATTAATAATAAAATAAAATATAAAATAAATATGATAATAATAACAATAATTTTCATAATAATAAAGCTTAAGCTCTCCGGTGTTAAAATTGGTAGAGCCCTTCTTGTTTTTGTTTTGCTATTAAATAAAAATAGGTATAAGAATAAGTGTGGGGAGATCTCTTAAAGCATAACAAACTCATTTCGAGATCTCCCACAAACACATTACACAACATCAATGCCAACATACAAAAGGAATGGACATGTAGCTCAAGAGTGGACTAGCTGAACTTTTCATTTAGCCAAACCATCTCTGAACCTCTCAGCTCCTCTTTAATGATGGTTTGTGCAACTCTACCCTCAACTCCCTACATTCTTGAGTTTAAATAAGCAAAATTTTGATTACTCAAAATTAAACTCAATGAACCAATAAAATGCCTCCATGCAATTTTACAAAACCACACTTTTTTCAAACTTCTTAAAAGGTGACATGTTCATAATAATTCTGAGATAGAAGCTTGTATGAAGTTTGTTCCATATACATATTCTTATGCTTGTGGGAAATACTTTGATAGGACAATCATGTTAACTAAGTTGTTGAGGGGTGTGACATGGTTCTGATTTAAAAATCTTACCATTTCTATTCAAAGTACTTGAAATTTGTTTTGGTAAAAATATTATGAAAACCATAGTATCACATATGCAATTCCTACCAAGGCCAAATATGACATGCATCTTGCAAGTTTTGAGCCTACTACAAATGCTACTTGTTATTGCATTGAGTTTGATCAAGTCTTGTGACCCGTGTTGAGAGAATTATCATGCTCCCAAGATCAAGATTACACACATGCCACATATCTATGCTGCTCCTACACTGAGAGTACGCAAAAACATGCCTTCATCTAGATACACCAAAAATGTTCTACTCTTACACTAAGAGTAGACAAAAAAAGTATGTTTATTAGATAAATACTCCATGTTATAAGAGGTGATGATCTTTCTCTCTACAAGTATGTTTTAGTAGAAGAGACATGGGCTATGCAAAAGTGTAAAAAAATATTTAGACACATGAAGTTCCAAAGTATTAAAAAATATGGTACTTCTCTCCTTAGATCCTTGATTTGACTTTACAACATATGCAATGCAAGTATGTCATCTTGTTTATCCCTATCCAAAGCTCCACATAAACCTGTTTAGAGGTAGAAAGAACAGAAGAAGACAAAACTTTGCTATGCCTTGTTGAGGAATCATATACTTTTGAGTAATTTGAGCGTGCCATTTGAGAAGTATAAAGTGAACTATGCTTTTCTTGAGAAAAACTTTTAAAAACTTCAAATTGCTAAGATATGAAATTGGGACGATGACTTTGTTTCGAGAACCATTCCACTTTTCAACAACCCAAGAAAACATGTTAGCTAATGCTACATATCCCACCTGTGTAAGAAATGTGATGGAATGATCTTCATGAAAGTCATATATCTTAGGATTTTATACTCATGATTACTTTTACCTTTAAGCTTTGCTCGAGGATGAGCAAAGAGGTAAGTGTGGGGGACTTTTTTGGTGGTCCTTAGCTCCTTTATATAACCACCAACACTCATATAAAATCAAAGTATATTAATACTAAACATAGAAATAGGACTTACAACTAACTAGTTCCACAAGTTTTGGTGATTCATCTTTTGCAAGAGAACAATTATCAAAACCATACAAATGGGCTCAAAAGCTTACAAGATACAATATTTACAAGCACTCGACATGAGCCCAAGGGGAGAAGGCCCACTTACCAGGCAAAACTGAGCATAGAACATAAGAAAAATGAGCCCAAATCTAACTCAAAACATCTCAACTTCACGAATTCCCATTATGGCCCAAATCTAGAACATGACAAGAGACCACCCACCATAATTGGGCTGAAAGAGCTGTAGGCATGGACGCATGGTGCAGGCGCACCACGATGCGGCCCCACCGCCAATGAGCCCAAACGGCCCCATCTTTGGTTGGTGGCCTCTTATCGCCTTTCCAACATCAGTTTGCAGGGGGAATCCAGGTTCAATGTATCTAGAGAGGTCGGTTTGATGAAATCTTGCATAAAGCCCCCTCCTCTCCACTTATAAAAGGAGGCCTCCCCTTCTCATTTCACAACAACACTCAAGGGCAAAGTGCTACACCACAAGAGCATCACTCAAAAAGGGCCTAGGCCCTAGCTAGCTAGTTGAGTTGAGTAGGCGAGATGTGAGGGTGAGTTCAGAAAAGAACCAGGCTTGTCGGTGTCTCCCCAAGTTTAGGGAAGTGCCGAGCGTGTCGTGTCTCTCCAAGGCTTGTATCTCGATGAACACGTGCTTGGTACCTTCACGAGATCTTGTGAAGTAAGTGTTCATGGTTCTTATGGTCTTTTATGTCTTTTGATTAGTTGAACTTTACCTATACTTATTTGTGGGTTTGTCGTTCATCCTTATGGGTGGATGCTCTAGTTAGAGGGTCCCTGATAAAGATGGATTGCCCTGCATAACACTATAGTAGTAGTCAATAGTGTAGACATGGTGTCTAGGCTACCTTCGTTTGCCTCATATCCTTCGGTTGAGGGGTAGGCGGCAGGTGGTGACAGCCCTGTCCGTCCCTTGCACTCTCCCACGTTCGGGTATGACATAGAGCTAATGGCCGGTATCGCTTGGCAGACTAAGTGCAATTCAATGACCGAAGTAAGCAAGTAGAAGTATAGTTTATCTACCTTAAGACCATAAAGCCATAGGAATCCTTCTCTACCCTTTCCAACTCTACCTTTGTGTTATCCTTAGATGAAGTAGCTAGAAGAAGTACCTCCATTTCCTATGGAAATACGATACCCTGAATGCTTCTGGGTGAAGTGCTGCAACGGTAATTTCGTGCGCTTGCGGATTCTTTGGCATTGCATTAAGAAATACCAATAGCTGTTTGTTATTGCATTGAGTTTGGTCAAGTCTCGTGACCCGTGTTAAGAGATCTATCATGCTTCTAAGATCAAGACCACACACACCACATATATGTGCTACTCCTACACTGGGAGTACACAAAAACATACCTTTCATCAAGATCCACTAGAAATATTCTACTATTACACCAAGAGTAGACACAAAAAATGTGTTTATTAGATAAATACTCTATATTCTAAAGGAGGACAATCTCTCTCTACATATATAGTTTATAAGAAGAGACATGGGCTATATAAAAGTATGTAAAAAATAGGGACACATGAAGTTCCAAAGAAAAAATGTATAAAAATATGGACACATGAAGGTCCAAAGTATTGAAAAAACTGATAAGCACATGAAGGCTCATGTATTAAAAAAGAAAAGAAAAAAAGAGAGAGATAGCCATGTCTCAAAATAATAAATAGAGAGAGATTATATCTACGAAAGGAGTATAGTTTTAGCATATCATCTTCCACACATATACACATCTTGATCTAAGAGTATGACATTTCTCTCCTTGGATCCTTGTTTTAACTTTACAACATATGCAATGCAAGCATGCCACCTTGTTCATCCCTACCCAAGATCCACATAAACCTTTTTTAGAGGTAGGAAGAACAAAAGAAAGCAAAACTTTGCTATGCCTTGGTGAGAAATCATACACGGTCGAAAGTGATTTGAGAGTACCATTTAAGGAGTATAAAGTGATCTATTTGCTTTTTTTTTGAAAACCTTCAAAAAACTCTAAGTTGCTAAGATGTGAAATTGGGAAGATGACTTCGTTTCAAGAACTGTTTCACTTTTTAACAATCCAAGGAAACATGTTAGCTAATGCCACATATCCCACCTATGTAAAAAATATGATGGAATGATTTTCATAAAAGCCATATATCTTAGGATTTTATGCTCATAATTACTTTTGTCTCTAAACCTTGCTCGAGGACGAGCAAAGAGGTAAGTGTGGGGAAGTTTGTTAGCGGTCCTTAACTCATAAATATAACCACCAACACTCATATAAAACCAAAGCATATGTACACCAAACATAGAAATAGGACTTACAACTAACCTAGTTCCACAAGTTTTGGTGATTTATCTTTTGCAGAAGGACAATTATGAAAACCACCATAAATGGGCTCAAAAGCATGCAAGATACATATCAAAACATTACCCAATATGAGCTCAAGCAGAGAAGGCCCACTTACCAGGCAAATCTGGGCCTAAAGCACAAGGAAAACATGTCCAAAACCAAAACAAAATGTCTCAACTTCATGGATACCCACTATGGGCCAAGTTCACCAAGTCACAGTAGGCCGCCCAACAAAATTGGGCTGATTTGGCCTCAGCCGAGGTGCGGCCGCACCGCCACCAAGCCCAAACCGCCCCAACTTTGGCCGGTGGCCTCCTACCGTCTTTCCAACGTTGGTTCACATGGTGGTCTAAGTTCAATGTATCGGGAGAGGTCGGTTTGGGTGGAATCTAGCATAGAGTCCCCTCCCTCCGGTTATAAAAGGGGGCCTCTCCCTCCTCATTTGCATCAACACACCAAAGAAAGCACCACCACTTGAGCATCATTCCAAGGGCTTAGGCCCTATAGATAGCTAGAGTAGTAAGGGTGAGATGTAAGGAAGAGATTGGAGAAGCGTCAGACTTGTCAGTGGTCTCCCCGAAGCTTGTACCTCAGCGAACACCTGTGCTTCAATGGATTCTTCTGCTATGTGAGTGTTTGTGATTCTTATGTTATTAAGTCTTTTGGTTAGTTAAGTTTTATTCTTATTTGCTTGGGGGATCGTCATTTGTTCTTATAGCGGATGCTCCAGTAGAGGGCCTCTGATAAAGATGGGATAACCCTGAATTTATGCTAGAGTAGTAGTTGATAGCATAGACGTGGTGTCTAGGCTAGAGGCTACCTTCATTTGCCTCATGCCCCACTATTGAGGTGGCAAGCAGCAGGTGGTGACAGCTTTGTCCATCCCTTGTAATCCTCATGTTCAGGCTCCACGTAGAGCTATAGGCCAGCAATGCTTGGTAGACCAAATGTTCTCCGGTGCCCTAATTAAGCAAGTAGAAGTAGAGTTTATCTATCCATAGACCTTTGTAATATAGGAATCCATCCCCATCTATACCAATTCTATCCTTGTGTTGTCCTTGGATGAACTAGGTAGAACAGTACACACCATTTCCTATGAAAAATACGATACCCTATATACTTTCGGGTGAAGTGCTATGATGGTACTTCCATATGCGTGTGGACTTTTCTGCATACATTAAGAAATACAATAGGCAAATCCCTTGTTTAGGATACCTTTGCTTAGGGCTTGAGGGCTTGGCCACAACACAGAGATTCCTGGCCTAATGGGAGCCCTGGCTAAGCCTGGCGTGCCAAAGAAGCCAGGAGAAGACTCACCTAGGGAAGGCTCCACTATGGCAGACAACACCTGGCAGTTAGCGCCGGTATACAGTAGAGACATCAGGAGTGGTTGCGGTTTTGTTGGCCCTAGCTACAAGACAAAGGAGGACTAGCGACACCAAGAAGAAAGAAGACTGAAGCCCGAGGCAAGAAGCCCTAGGTAGTGAACCATTCACATAATACTCATATGCCCTTCTCATTATATAAGGAGAGGCATGGGCTCCTATAGAAGGGATTGGACCCTGATCTAAAAACTAGAACTTAGGACAGCGGACTCGACCCTGAGAAGACCCTAGATGAAACATAGCGTAACCCCTTACGTCTCTCTCTATCTATTCCTCCATTATAAGAACTCTCGATTGGGCATCTTAATATGAAGAACACCTACTGCTGAATGTAGGGCTCAGTGGCCCGAACCAGGATAAATCTTCTATGTCTCTAAGTGTTTTGAGTGCTTAAGCCACCAGACGTCGAACAACATAATGTTTGCTGTGGTTATGAACCCACGACAGCTACAAATGAAGCATATATGTTCGGGGCATATACCTTAGGTGCCTCACGTCATGGATTGCAAGATAGCTTAGGTGGCCTAGCTGGCCGTGGCCTAGCAATCGTGGCCCACCTCAGTCACCCTCACTCCAGGCCATACGATATAAGGCCTACCTTGATCACTCTATGCCTTCACACAGATGCCACCCGCGGCGACCTCTCTCCTCTCCCCGACCACGCAGATCATGGCTGCCCTGGCCACTGCTGGCCTCGGCCACCCAGGAAGGACAGTTGGTGGTTGGCGCATTCAATGTGCCAAACCTGACAAGGCCCGCACGTGTCGAGCATAGGCACCAAGAAAAGAGAAGGACGGCCACCCTATGGACTGCAGGGCCCTAGGGGGTAGCCTTCCTCGAATCGCTCCCCTCACGTGAACAAGACCACACCATGACATAGAAATGTCAGGTACAACTCTGCACCATCCAAGCCCTATCCGACTTGATGGACGTACGGCACACCCACTCCGAGCATGGGCTTCACGACCACAGGCCTATCCCCTCATGGGCAGTTAGGCCAAGGGAGGCCCTGACCTCACCCTCAAGAGGTCGGGGACAACACGACGCCACTAGTACGGACAGGAGTCAAACAGGGACAACTGTCCTGTTTCCGTCGTACCAATGTCACGGCATCCCCCTGGGGAAACGGGTGCAAGGATGGGAGCCCAGATGCACGCCAGGCTCCCACGCCGCATAGGAAATTAGGTGAACAACTTCGACTTGCATAGTGCCACCATGACGCGCCATGCCTTGGCGTGAGGAGCAAGAACCCCACGACCATGCCCAGACGTTCCAATAGGAGCAAGGACAAGACGCCAGAGGCCCACCTGTCGGCCTCACCAGCTCCTCCCTCCCCTCGGCCTCTCGGCCGCTTGGGTCGGGAGGCACCTCTGTCTCAATTGTCGCTGGCCCCAAAGCTATATAAGGGGAGCCGGGCCTTCTTCCTAGATAGGTTGAACACAACATAGTTCACACACACACCACACACTTACAAGCACCTCCATTGTAAGACTTCAGAGCATTTGAGCCAAGGAACACGAACTCGCACCCCCTCTCTAAAATTGGACATAGGGCTTCATCCCGAACCAGTATATTTCCTTGTGTCTCAAGTGCTACCATCGATTTTCCTGAGTCGCGCGCACTAAATGTTCTCAAAACACTGACAATATCCAACAACTTCCGAGGGTTATGTAAGGGGATTATGTTATCTGAGGTCGAATCCCCGATAGTAACTTTATCTTGGTGACGGTTTAAGTGCTTCTTTGTGTCTTCGGTTAAGTCAATCTGAAATCTTTGGATACGTACTTCTCAGCATCTATACATATCAAAACTGAAAAAACATGTTGGCACTATAAAAAATTTGTAGAATAATGACGAATATAAGCACTACATTGGGTATTCCAGCCTCAATGTGGAATATCTCAATTTCTGCCAATTTTTGGTTGTCAATAAGAGGTTTAATTTATTTGTCTAGGTTTTGGACAAGCAACAGCAAGTTAAGAACAAAAGGAACCTGCGCATGCATGTGATGATACCTTCATGTGTCTCCGATGGATTCCAAATCACAGTAGTAGTAGTTTAAAGTTTTAAGATGCTTAAATGGAGTGTCTTAGGCTCAAGCTTACATCGTGTAGGAAGGACTCACAAGCTAGGAATATGATGGGGCCAGCAACAAAGAACGAAATAAAGGCTCTTCATGCAATGACCTGTCCTTGCATTGTGTCGTCCCATGGATTGGCAACAGAAATTTACCG
Organism: Chrysopogon serrulatus; assembly: GCA_015844335.1. Classification (NCBI taxonomy): domain Eukaryota; kingdom Viridiplantae; phylum Streptophyta; class Magnoliopsida; order Poales; family Poaceae; genus Chrysopogon; species Chrysopogon serrulatus. Next base: position 27,131 of record JADLZL010007866.1, read on the forward strand.
TGTATAAGAACCAACCACAGCTCAAAAAAAAGTTCCATAGATCTGAGTAAGGAAAATTAGGCGCCATCTTACATTGTGTAGGAAGGACTCACAAGCTAGGAATATGATGGGGCTAGTAACAAAAGAACAAAAGGCTCTTCATGCAATGATCTCTGTCCTTGCATTGTGTCCTCCCATGGATTGGCAACAGAAATTTATCGTGTATAAGAACCAACCACAGCTCAAAAGAAGTTCCATAGATCTGAGTAAGGAAAAAAGCACAAGACTCGGACAAAATAAAGAAGCTAATAGGAATATGAGATACGGACTCCCAACCTAATGAGGTTTTTATTTTTGCGACCGTACTTTATGATTGTCTGTAACAAATTGCTAGCACGAATGTTTTCGTGGGCTCCGATTATTGACTATAAATAGTGAGGAAATTATTTCTAAATATCTAATGTATAAAATGGTTTTTCACATCTCACAGGAATACATTCTGTAATATATATACCATATATACCACGCAATATATATATACACCATATACCGCGCTTGGTGGTTAGTGCTGAAATCTTGCATACACCCCAAGTCGGAATAACACGTTCTTGAGTACTTTACGTTCTTTTCCCAGATTATTTGGAGGATGGTGTGGTTATTCTTTTCTTTGGATTTTTGTTTTGTCATATGCCCGAGAGTGGGCATTCCTACACCGTTGGCCAATTAATATAAATTTGGAAAATAATGGGTATCTTTGTATTGTGCTTTTGCTTTGTGTGGAGCATCAGGGCAATGTATACTCGCAGCACGCTTGCTGTATATATATATGGGCGCCACTATTTATTTATTTTTTTAAAGAACCAGCAAGAGAGCTGCCAATTGTATTAAAAAGAAAGATAAACTCAAAAGAGCACTATACAAAGTGTTATCGGCACAAGCCGAGCATAAGCTCATGAAAACAAACCCATTAGCACAAGAACAAATAAAAATGTAAAGGTCTACAAACTTGACTAGATGCTTATCGCCTGCCGCAATCAAAGTTACACCTATTCTTCTTTGAGATAAGGGCTCTACTACTAGCATACTAAACATTTAGTACCCTACAATGCTTATATGGCAAGTTTGCTTTAGCACAAGAAGAAATAAAAATGTAAAGGTCTACAAACTTGACTAGATGCTTATCGCCTGCCGCAAACAAAGTTACACCTATTCTTCTTTGAGATAAGAGCTCTACTACTAGCATACTAAACATTTAGTACCCTACAATGCTTATATGGCAAGTTTGCTCGTTTCAGCATACAGCTCGGTAGCCAGGCATCTGAAGCCACCGCAATGTGTTCCATGAATCCCTTGCTGCTAGCATCAGCATGCTTTGGCTCCAGGAGGGCACTGAGCTTTCTTCTCAACAGGCAAGATCACGGGCCACCAGCGGATGCCGTGGCAACCCAAGCATTCGCTGACTTGCTGGAGGGCGACACCTCAAGCCCGGCGCCGCATTAGGAAGCTTCTGATGTCGAAGAAGGCACCGATCACATGGCGACGACAACGGCGTGGCCTCCTACTGCTAGGAATATGATGGGGCCAGCAACAAAGAACAAATAAAGGCTCTTCATGCAATGATCTGTCCTTGCATTGTGTCCTCCCATGGATTGGCAACAGATTTATTGTGTATAAGAATCAACCACAAATCCAAAGAAGTTCCATAGATCCGAGTAAGGAAAAAGCACAGGATTCGGACAAAATAAAGAAGCTAATATGAGTACGAGATATGGACTCTGCAGGGGGTATAACCCCAGATACCCACAATGCGACACATGGGCCACGCCACCAAGGGTGGTCCAGCCCACAAGATTGAGGCCTACGGTGCTCGGCACTGGTCGGCATGCACCACAAGGCATCTTGAAGACATCTTGAAGACGAAGAAAGGATCTGGTCGGATACACTAGATACCGATCGGATATCTTAGATATCGCTCAGATATATATGCAAGTATGTTTGTTAGATAAATACCCCATGTTATAAGAGGTGATGATCTTTCTCTCTACAAGTATGTTTTAGTAGAAGAGACATGGGCTATGCAAAAGTGTTAAAAAAAATTTAGACACATAAAGGACCAAAGTATTGAAAAAAAATGTTGAGCATATGAAGGATCTTGTATAAAAAAAAGAGAAGAAGAAAGATAGCCATGTCTCAAAATAATAAATAGTAGAGAGAGACCATATCTACAAAAAGAGTATAGTTTTTAGTATACCATCTTCCACACACATGCACATCTTGATCTAAGAATATGACACTTCTCTTCTTGTATCCTTGATTTGACTTTACAACATATACAATACAAGTATGCCACCTTATTTATCCCTACCCAAAGCTCTACATAAACCTGTTTAGAGGTAGGAAGAACAAAAAAAGATAAAACTTTGCTATGCCTTAGTGAGAAATCATACACATTTAAGTGACTTGAGCGTGCCATTTGAGGAGTATAAAGTGAACTATGCTTTTCTTGAGAAAAACTTTCAAAAACTCCTAGTTGCTAAGATATGAAATTAGAAAGATGACTTTATTTCGAGAACCATTCTACTTTTTAACAACTTAAGGAAACATGTTAGCTAATACCAGATATCCTACCTATGTAAGAAATGTGATGGAATGATCTTCATAAAAAGTCGTATATCTTAGGATTTTGTGCTCATGATTACTTTTACCTTTAAGCTTTGCTCGAGGACGAGCAAAGAGGTAAGTGTGGGAGAGTTTATTGGCGGTCCAACTCAAGTTCACGTCAGCCTCGGCCTTCAGGACCAGCGGCAATAAACGGACGCTGGGATGCATCCAGACTCCATTTTCAATGATTCAAGTATGGATGGAAAGATAATTTTATAAGCTAAACAATGGCTTTTGTTTAAGGTTTAAATTCTATCAGATCAATAGGAATCATCAAAACAATTCAGCATCCAGAATCTGTTAGGGTGCTTTGTGTCATTGTTTTGGGTTTGTTGTGCCATGTATTATGTTTGAGCCCATTAGGGGGGCACGTCCAGGGGGAGCGATGACCCTTATACGTTATATTTAGTAGCCGCCACCTTTGTTAGGGTTTAGAATTTTGCTTTAGATCAATCTATCTTTGAATAGTCACTGTTATCGGTTTGTGAAACCCCACGTTGAGATCTTAATTATACATCCGCAAATTGTCACTTCCACTTGAGTTGCTTTTATCTCGTTCTTGCTTGTATTCTTCAATTTGCAGCAGGGATTAGTCTTCTTGACGAGGTCAACCAGATTGTGACATGGTTGATAATCAGAGAAGACGTGGTGCCAAGATTGCAGGGTTCAGGTCTTTGTAATCTGAAGCCGATCGGTGTATCATCAATGTCTGATCAAATCGATAGTTATCTTAAACCTGACAGAAGATCAGGAATCACGTTCCCATCAAGTGGTATCCGAGCTTAAAGTATACCTTCAAGTTCACATCTTACCCATAATTCAAATGTTTTTGACTTCGTCCTATAGTCCACCGCCATATCTGTTTCCCATCCTAGAACCATCCGCGCCACAGCCTTTGCATAATTCAGTTTCGGAGTCCGCCATATTGAGTTTGTGTCCTAGGTCAATGTCTTGTTGCTGGTTTAGATTATGTTATTTTCTAATATGTGTTAGTCCCTCCACCCACCACCATCCCGTATCATCATCAATTTGCATCTTGTATCTATATAAAATTCTGATTCGGTTTTGCCTTTGAAACTTGATCATAAATTTTTGCGTCCGAACTTCGAAAAGCAGGCGAATTTTATATCTATAGAGAATGCCAAAAAATTTTAGATTCATTTCATCCCAATAAAGCTGGGTTCGTAAAAATTAGATTTGCAAAATTCGATCAGAAAAATCAAGTTTCCAGGCCCACAAGTTTTAGTATTCTTTTTAGAGCACAATCCTGATTTTCTATATGTCACATCTTTTATCCAATTGAGCTTAAATTTTTTGTGGTTTGTTCTTGTGTACTCCTTGCTGAGAAAAAAATATCAAAAGAGCAAAAGCAAAAAAAAAGTTTGTACAAAAATAAAAAAAATTAGTAAAAGAAAAAAGAAGAGAAGAGGAGCACGTAAGAAACAACTAATAGCTCTATTTTGTGTGGTGCCTTTGCCTTGTTTATACCTATTTCTTTCTTTTATACTTGTTCCTTTTATCCTTGTTTCACTCTCTTATTTGTCATAATTGATGCTAGGAATATGTATAAGCCAGCAACTTGGATAAGTGCTTTGGACATTTATTCAATATTGCTATCTGTTACTGACTTGTGTGCCACACACACATATATTTGTTTTTTTGTGTACCTCCCAAACTCCACATATATACTTCAGATCAATACAGAAAAAGATCCTTACAATCTCAGTGCCACTCCCTCACAGGTATCAAGATCTAGCCGTCGGTTGTACCGTCCAACTGTTTTGCTTTGATAAGAACACTTGTAAGAATTTGGTAAGACATGTGAAAGAGCGTGATTCCACATATATAATAGTTTTATAGGGAATTCTTTTGATTTCTAACCACATCAAGCAATGAGTTTCTATTTAAGTGTGAATTGCAGGAAATCATGGACCAGAAGTTTACAAGGATGGACTGAATGAAGAACAATCAGCCATCACATATGGACTACAATCATCAAGGTATGGGAGGTAAATTTACCATACCATCCTATTCTAGGCTTTATGATGGAGAAAATATATTAATTGGGAGATGGCTGTAGAATAAGAATTTAATAACCACCTAGTTTCTGAGATACATAGAGTTAAATATGCTACTAGTGAATTCACGGATTTTGCTCAATTATGGTGGCGAAAACTAGGTAATTTGCATCAATAACCTCAATCCTGGGATAGACAAAAAGAACTAATGTGTGATCATTTTATTCCTCCTTATAAACGTGATTTGCACAAGAAATTACAATATTTAGAATAGGGAAATATGTCTGTTTAGGAATATTTTGCAGAGCTTCAGAAAGGCATGATTCGTTGTGGGGTAGAGTTGGATCCGGAGGATAAATTATGTCATTTTTATGGTGGTTTGAGACATGACATTCAGGATATTATTTTTTGCAAAGATTTTAACACTACAAACCATTTATTTCAGCTTGCTATGCTTGCAGAAAAAGAATTACTTGGATGTTAGCAAAAGAACTAGAGCAACATTGGTGACAACCTCACAAGTCAGATATTAGTAAGGGTGGAGGAAGCATTTGTAAAGTTCAAAACTGTGATAAGGAGGCAAGTGGCCTCTTTTGCCGCTACAACAACATCTTCACCACCACCACCACCACCCACATTCACTCAGGAGTTTGGTAAAACTACTTTATTCCATGCTAAAATTGTACAGACTAATAGATAAAATTGTATAGACTAATAGAGATATATCTGCTAGTGATAATACAGAGATTAATATTAAATATGAAAATAACCAAGTACCTAAATTAGAAGGTTCTTTTATGCTTGCAACAAAATCTGATATTGCTGAAATTGGTGTTGATGTGCTGAATTTATCCACCACTCATGCTATAATAGAGCAACATTTAGTGGACACTAAATCTGTATTACCTTTGTCACAAAATAATAGTTCTGATAGTGCTTGTGATAAAGAAGAGTTGTGTGACAATGATTTTATTATACCTATGCTACAACTATTGGATGACAACAATGCTTTTTTTGGTTGCTAAAAATGAATATTTGCTTCCAATTGCTACCAAAAAATATGAATTGAAATTGTTGTCTTCTTTAAATACTTTGGGTTATATTGAGTATGATACACTGTGTGCTCTTGATACTTTGGAAGAGAAATTTAAATATGCTGAAATACCATGGTTATCTAGATGTACATGTCATTTTCTCAGCAAATATAATTGCAAAGGAGAGTATATGGTACATCGTGTCTATATTTGTCCACATCTAAAATCTCATTTTACTGTGTAAAAATATGATCAACTAGAGGGCTGCAATAGCTATAATCTTGTCATGTCAAGTGCTCCTAGTTTTGTTATAAAGAAACAAGTTAAATTTCAAGAAGGAAAGCAATATTGGCTACTACCTTCAACCTGTCCTCCAACTAAGCTCAAACCGAGGATGATTTGTTGTCAAGAAGGAGAGGATGATGAGGACATGACACCTTGGGATATAACCTTGGATTATAAGATCAGCTCGAGCCTACAATTGTATAGTGATATTTGGTGTAACTCACGTGGTTCCACATGTATATGTCCCTATTTGCTTTAGGTACAAATATGTCTCAAGGTGCAAGTCAATCAAGGTTTATCAGTAGCCCGATAGTACCTCACTGGAAAGGCTACAACTCAACTATCTGAAGTGCGATTGAGGTCAATGAGCTTTTGATGTAAAGTTTGTTTGCTAAGCTTTCAAATAGATCTGGTCCTATCTCAATATTATGTCAGCAAGGCCTTCAAATTATCAAGACATATTGTCGCTGTGTCTGCTGGGAGCTACGTCGTCGTTATGGGTTTATCATTCACACTTGGGACCCCGACTCAAGTTGGAGCATACCCAAGAAGATGGAGAACACACACCAAGAAAGCCCTTGGATGTCCTCCTCCTTGTCCACCACCTTTGGGGGGCCAGTAAGGGCATCCAAGCCAAGCCAGAGTCCCAGTCGAACTCGAGTTCGCGTCAGCCTCTGCCTTCAAGACCAGCGAGCAGTAAAACGGACACTCAGAATGCATCCAGAATCCTTTTCGATGATTCAAGTATGGATAGAAAGATAATTTTATAAACTAACCAATGGCTTTAGTTTGAGGTCTAAATCCTATCGGAGTCAATGGGAATCATTGAAACAAGTCAATGTTCAGAATCTGTTAGGGTGCTGTGTCACTGTTTTGGGTCCGTTGGGCCATGTTTTGTGTTTGAGTCTATTAGGGGGCATGCCCAGGGAAGTGATGACCCTTAGACCTTATATTCAGTAGCCGCCGCCCTTGTTAGGATTTGGAGTTTTGCTTTAGATTAATCTATCTTCGAACAGTCATCGCTATCAGTTTGTGAAACCCCGCATTGAGATCTTAATCATACATTTGCAAATTGTTACTTCACTTGAGTTGCTTTTATCTCGTTCTTGATTGTGTTCTTTGATTCGTATTAGGGATTACCCTTCTTGGTGAAGTCAATCGGATTGTGACACGGTTGATAACCAGAGGAGACGTGGTACTAAGATTGCAGGGTTGAAGTCTTTGTGATCTGAAACCGGATCGGTGTGTCAATCTCCGACCAAATCAATAGTTATCTTGAACTTGACGAAAGATCGGGAATCACATCACCATCAAGAAGCATGCAAGATACAATATTCATAAGCACCTGACATGAGCCTAAGGGGAGAAGACCCACTTACCAGACAAAACCGGGCCTAGAATACAAGGAAAATGCGCCTAAATCTAACTCAAAACATCTCAATTTCGCAAATCCCCACAATGACCTAAATCCAGAACATGACAAGAGACCACCCACTAAAATTGGGCTGAAATGGCCCCAGCCATGGTGCGGTGGCCGCCAGTAGCCCAAACGGCCCCATCTTTAGTCTGTGGCCTCTTACCGTCTTCCCAACATCGGTTTGCAGGGGGATCAAGGTTCGATGTATCCAGAGAGGTCGGTTTGTTGAAATCTTGCATAAAGCCCCTCCTCTCCACTTATAAAAGGAGGCCTTCCTCTCCTCATTTCACAACAAAACTCAAGGGCAAAAGGCACCTGAAGCCACGCTGCGATGAGTTCCATGAATCCCTTGCTGCTAGCATCAGCATGCTTTGGCTCCTGGAGGGCACTGAGCTTTCTTCTCAATAGGCAAGATCACGGGCCACCAGCGAATGCCGTGGCAACCCAAGAATTCACTGAATTGCTGGAGGGCGACACCTCAAGCCCGCTGCCGCCGGAAGTTACTGATGTCGAAGAAGGGCCTCCTACTGCTCCACCGCTTCTGGAGGGTGTCACCGTCGACGGCGACACGGCACTACATGTGCTGGCTACCTGTGGAGACGGCGACGACTTCTTGAGGAGTGCCGACATCGCCTACCGCAGGGCCAGCTACCTCCTGGTCGCACAGAACAGCAAGGGTGACACAGCCCTGCACTGTGCTGCCCGAGCTGGGAGGCCCAGAATGGTCGCTCGTCTCATCGCTCTGGCCAGCAGCGAGGACGGCGGCGGCAGCAGAGAGAGGCTCGAGGAAGTCGTGAGGAAGGAGAATGGGAGGGAGGAGACCGCCTTGCACGACGCCATCCGGCATGGTAGCAAGCACACCGTGGAACTTCTAATGGAGGCTGATTCGGAACTGGCTTTGTTTCCTAGACAAGGCACGTCGCCACTGTATCTGGCCGTCTTGCTAGAACGTCTCGACATTGCCCAGTCACTGCATGACATGAGTGATGGGAATCTTTCTTATTCTGGACCTAATGGGCAAAATGCACTGCATGCTGCTGTTCTTCGAGGCAAAGGTACAACATTCATATATCCATGCATTTAATTTGTTGATACAACTCTTATTCGACCGAAGTGCAAAAAATACGACCTTTTTTGTCTAATAGAACAAACACTAATACCTTAATTGAGTCGGTAAAGATCAAATCAGTTTATCAAAGTACTTCTCTGATTGCTCGAGACATCTCTTTTCAACTGAGGAACAATTCAATCTCATTTCATTCCATTTTTAGTAAAACAGTACAGGATATTTCATTAATGATGCCAAAAGCGGTGGAGGGGTTACATATTTGTTGTTCTAATCGATTAGGGGGTGCGGAAATGCTTAATTATTGTTCAATTGCTCAACTTGTGTGGCTTGAAAGTGTTGTTGAGTTTTGAAAAAAAATCCATACAGAAACAAAAATTATATTTGGCAACAAGTTATTATATGTTACATCTTCAGTATAAAAAACAACATGATATTAGGTTTAATTTTCTATGAAAAAACCTACGATCTTTTGTATGCTCTTCACCTGCACAACGATAGAAAATTTTTTATATGTTGCAAAGTATTATGAAAACTTTGATGTAAAAGATCGCACTTACTTATTTTGTGTGACTAAATATCAGCAACTACAATATAAATCTATATTAAATTATTGGTGAATTTTGTTGTGGGACATCCAAAAAAAGCCATGCATCTCACACCGCCAACGCCACAATTTGCTATGGGACATTACAAAATTATGGTTATTTGCTGTAAAGACACCGCGCCCATTATTTTAATCATTTCTCAGTTTTAGAAAGAGACAAGATATGGAAAATATCCAAACTACCCTCATCTTCAACCTCTGGCTTTTGAGTGATATTTGTCCTAATACATCACCGTCACCGATTCATCGTCATCCTTATCCGACCAACAGCGTTAGCGGCGGCGCAGCCCTCTCCAGCATCGCACGAGTGCGGCGTGGCCTCCCTGGTCTTGCGCGATCGGCGGCCAGGGATGAAGCGGCGGCCGGCGGGCACAGGAAATGACGGAGAGCAAGCTGGCCTCGGCGTAGGCGGCGGCCAGGGAGAAGCACACGCAGGCGGTGGCCAGGGAGAAGCGTAGATGCCGCTGATGCCAGGACGTGCACGAGCTCCGTGGTGCCCGGAGGCGAGATCCCGACTTGCCGCGATCCCGATCTGCCGCATCGGAACTCCCAAGTGCCCTGCTCATCTGCACGTGCACGAGCTCGGCTCTCAGCTGCACACGCATGAGCTCAACTCTCAGCTCGGCAGGTGCCCGGTCCGTCTCAGGCACTCTCAGCACGTCCGCCCTGTGCCCCTGTGCCCCTGTCCCCGACCCGTTCAGCTTGGCGTGGACTGGGTGCTCATAGGGTGCGTGGCGCCACTGGTGCTGCCGCCGCCGCGGCTCCCGCGACAGGTAGGCGGCGTGAGCTGGAGCAGCAAGAAGCGGAAGAGCAGCAGCGTTGGGAGGAGATCAAACTCCTACTCTCTAGCTAGCTTATTAGAGGATGCTAACGAAGCATCCACTTCAATCCTTGCGAGCCCATTGGAAAAAATGACAAATACTAAAATGCTCGCAAAAATCAGAAAGATCTGGGCGTCTTGGTAAATTCTAATAACCACTAATAATAATGGCTATTTGATCTATTTTGTTTTCTAAAAATTTATCAAACTTACATATAAGTAGGCATCTCTACATTATAAAACATAACGAAATTAAAGTAACTCTATAAATTTTCATTTAAATTGCCCACTTATTATTATAACAGATAATCAAAGTAACCCCTTGATGTCTAAATTACCCATCTCGTCACTATAATATATAATTTAAGTTAGTCCTTGAATTTGCATATAAATTACCCACTTCTGTCACTTTTATATGTAAACTAAAATATCCCCTCAAATAAACATCTAATTATAAGAACACATCTAATTATAAGAACATGCTATTATGAAGGAATAAGTAGCCATAAAGTATGCCTACAGCCTCTGTATGCCACATCTATCACTATAGTATAGAAAAAACTAACTTAAAAGGAATTAATGTGTCATGTCATCATGTAGGTCGAGTATAGGAGCATGGATGAGCGACTAATATATGCTTTTGTATTTTGGCAATCATGAAAAAAATGTTCCCCAGATGATTCACCTACCAATGACACCCAAAAATACATTTTAAATTATATAAGGCAGTTAACAAGAAGTGTGTCGTCATTTGCAGATATGACAGAAAAAATACTACAATGGAACATTGGCCTGACAACGCAAGGGGATGAAAACGGGAGCACACCCCTTCATTTCGCAACATCAGTGCTGCGCCCAAAACCTATAAACTACTGGATCCACCGTCCTTGGATCAGTGGTATTTGGCATCCAGGCATGCCATTCGAACAGGTGCTGGAAGCCAACCTAGCCCCAATGTATCAGTCAGATGATAAGGGGCTATTCCCACTGCACATTGCTGCCTGCATAGGATCGAAGAGGGCCGTTGTCAGATTTCTGCAGAAGTGTCCCAACGTCGCTGGACTGCGTGACACTGAAGGAAGAACTTTCCTTCACATTGCTGTCGAGAAGAAGCGATGGCATGTAGTCTCGCATGCTTGCAAAACTCCGTCGCTGTGGTGGATTTTGAACATGCAGGACAATGATGGGAACACTGCACTACACTTGGCCGTAAAACTTGGGTTTCAGGACATATTTTGCTTACTCTTGGAGAACCTGCAGGTCAACTTTAATATACCTAATAACAATGGGGAAACTCCTCTAGACCTGTCGGATAGTAATATTCGTGATGGGTCTTTTTGTTCATGGGTAAGTAGTACATTCATATTCATATTCATATTCATTTTGACCTCTCTGATTCAGGCCGGCCTGCCGCCATCAAAGGCAGGCAAACAATGCAAGAGTGATCCATGTGACTGAATATAATACTGATAGCATATATGTTTTATTTTTCAGAATCCCAGATTCTTGATCAATAGCGCATTAAAGTTTTGTCATGCTAAGCACGGTAACCGTCGGATGGATCACTTCGAAGAGAAGTATATTAAGCCACTAGATGAAAAGGAAGAATCAAAGAAAATGACAAGTTCCACGCAGACTCTGGGCCTTGGCTCAGTGCTCATGGCAAGTGTGGCATTTGCTGCAAGTTTCACTCTACCTGGAGACTATGGTGACGGTGGCAAGCCAAATCTGTCTGGGAGGTACGTCTTTGACGCGTTCATCGCCGCCAACTCGCTGGCGTTCGCTTGCGCCGGCATGGCTACCATTAACCTCATGTACTCTGGGACAGCCATCGTCGATGTCCCACTGCGCATTTGGCACTTCGACATAGCCGTGTTCTTCGCGTTTGGTTCGGTCACAAGCCTGGGCACAGCCTTTGCGTTAGGCTTGTACGTGACTCTGGCTCCCGTAGCTTATATGACTGCAACTGCAATCTGTGTGGTGGCGTCTCTTGTGTCTCTCTGCGGATTCATGGACCCCATGCGAGGCCGTGCAGTAGCAAGAGCGCTTTATGCCAGAATGGGGAATCAGGCATTGCTGATCTTTGCACGCATTCTCATCCTCCGAGGAGCAATGGTCTATTGGCCCTTGGTAACAAGCTTCATTTCGGCAGCGATTTCAGCTAAATATCGCATGCATGGTCGACATTAAATTATCGTGGGTGGACGGAGGTGATGAATGAAGAAATGAAATGGGAAAATTATGTTCCTTACGTCGAAGTTCTGCCGCCTCATCAGTGGTCATGTGTGCACTGCACTATATATATATTATTAGTACATATTGGTACACAATTGGGAAATAACTTTTTTTTTGTGATTTAGGGGGGAAAATGGTGTGCAAAGTATATTTTTGAGAAAACTAAGTAGCCGTGCAAATGTAGCCCAAACGTGCTTATGATTGTGATAGTCGACATACATACGTGCTTATGATTGTGATAGTCGACATACATTATGTAAGATATTATGGTTTCTAAATTATTTTGTTAATAAGATATCATGACGTTTTTCTTAAAATATATATATCACTCAATCACTCGACAACTCAGTTAGAAATGTGTGGCCTCAGAAACTGTTATATCAGCAATTGTTATTGTCCTTGGAGCATAAGAGCATCAAAATATGTTTGCAATAAAATCAGTAGACATAATATATGGGTCTGTTTGGCTGCCCAATCAGAGTGAAAGTAATTCAGGAAGAAGTGCCCAATCCCTCACAAGAACTAGAACATCAGTATTCATACCAAGTTGTTCATCATAGGCACACGACATCCATCGCAACAGGTTAATTATGCATCACAGAATAGAAGGAAGCAAAATAGAAATCCAGTAGTACCGAATCTATCATCCATTGCAACAGGTTCAGCAGGCATCACCACTACCGGAATCACAGCCTTTGCCGAGTGCTCGGGGATTTGCCGAGAGCTTTTCCTCGGGCACTCGGCAAAGGGCCTCTTTGCCGAGTGCAGCACTCGGCAAAGAGAAGCACTCGGCACAGGACCCTTTGCCGAGAGCCCAGCTCTCGGCAAAAAAGGACACTCGGCAAAATGAAGCCTTTGCCGAGTGCCGGCTCTCGGCAAAGAGTAGGCACTCGGCAAAGCATGCCGGCAGGCCACGGCGTCAACCTTTGCCGAGAGCCAACCGTTAGGCTCTCGGCAAACTTGTCCCTTTGCCGAGTGCTTTCCACTAGCACTCGGCAAAGTTTTAATTTTTTTTTTGATTTTTGCTTTCCAATTTTTTATTTAGCCTTTTCACATTACATTATACTATGTTTTCAAATATGGTTTATTTTTCAGGTGTTTTGCTAATATTTAGAACTTTATTTCATTTCATTTCAATTTTTGGGAAAATCCAAATTTGAACTACACGTGCATCCAATAATGGACTTTAGGGGCTACAAATTTGATATTAGTGTTATTTATGGTATATTAGGGGTGTCTTAAGACTTTGACAAAAATCTTAAAGACCTTAGTCACGTAACTTGACGTCCCCACGTGCGGGCTCACTTGCTTTTTTAATTCTTAAAAGGCATACGAATTGAAAAAATAATGAAATTTGACAACGTGTCATCTTTGCATGTGCCGAGGCCATGATAAAAATTTGAAAATGTTTCGAGCAAGTTGTCACATACGTCGTGTTCGAATCCGACAATCTCCGAAGAAGTTTCTTAAACATCTAAAGTGGCTCAAGTGAATCGGAGTTCGTGCATTTCCCGCTATCGATTTGAAGGTCATAATTTTTTTCATGAGTAATAGACAGTATGATTGGGCTCTTCACAAAATTTAATGATTTTTTGAATTTGTTTGCTATTTTTAAAATTTTTTCTCGTTGACACTTTGCCGAGTGCTTTAGGGTTTGCACTCGGCAAACAATCTTTGCCGAGAGCCTCCTGCATGGCACTCGGCAAAGAGTTTAGGTGGTGGTGCCAAAATTTGTAAAAAAATTTGCATTCACTCTTTGCCGAGTGCTTGGCCGAACCAAAGACTCGGCAAATATTTATCCGTGTGTTTAAATCCTCTAAACAAATTTTTAAAAAATAAATGAAAAAAAATTCCTCTTTGCCGAGTGCCTGGCTGGACCGGCACTCGGCAAAGAGCTATCCTTATGTTTAATAGAATTAAAAAAAATTGGAAGAAACGAAAAAAAAAATTTGAAAAAAATATTTGCTCTTTGCCGAGTGCCTCATTTGGACCGGGCACTCGGCAAAGAGCTATCCTGATTTTGAATAAAATTAAAAGAAATAAAAAAATTGAAAAAAAAAAATTTGCTCTTTTGCCGAGTGCGGATCGGGGGCACTCGGCAAAGAGGCGAACCCGACACTTAAGAAAATTTGCGTTCACTCACTCACACTCACAGACACCACTCGCTCGCCCCTTCGCCATCGCCGCACCTCCACCGTCGCCGGCGCGCCCGCACCGCCCGCCCGGCTCCCTCCCCCGCCTGCGCCCGGCTGGAGCCGCCCCTCGCCCGCGCCTAGCCCGGCCGCCCTCGGCCGCGCCCACCGGCCAGTACCGCCGCCAGCTGCAGCGCGGCCGCCACCGCCCCGCCCCCTCGCCCCTTCGGCGCCCGAGGCCAGCCCGCGCCGCCGCCCCGCCCGGCCCCGAGGCCAGCCCCTCCGCGCCTCCACCGCCGAGCATCCACCACCGGCGCCGCCCGGAGCAACCCGCCCGGCGCCGCCGAGCCGAAGCTCGCCCGCCCAGGCCGAGGCCCGCCCGCGCCTCGCCCCGCCGGCCTGAGGCAGCCCCTCCCGCGCGCCTCCACCGCCGAGCATCCACCGCCGGCGCCCCCCCCGAGCTGGCCTGCCGGCGCCTGGCCGGAGCCGAGCTCAACCCGCCGGTGCCCCCGGCCGTAGCCGCCCCGCCCCGCGCAAGCAGCAGCCCGCCCTCCACCAGCTTCTCCACCAGCAGCCACGCGAAGCTGCCGCCCCCGGCCGGAGCCGGCCACGCCCCGCCGACCGCCGGCCACGCCCCGCCGGCCGTGCCGCCGCCGGCTACCAGCAGTAGCAACAGCTCGCTAGGCCCCGCCAGCAGCAGCGGCACCACCGCCCGCCCGAGACAGCAAAGCAGCAAGCCACGCCGCGTCGGCTGCCGGCCAGCAGCAGCTGCCACGCCCCGCCGGCCCCGGCCAGCAGCAGCAGCATCTCGGCACGCGGTGAGGAGGGAGGGGCAGGAAGGAGGAAGGAAGAAGGAAGCAGGGAGGAGGAAGGAGGAGAGAGGAGGGGAGAAAGGAGGAAAGAGGGAGAAGAAAGGAGGAGGGAAGAGAGGACGCGGTGCCCAGTTGCCGACGCTCGCTGTGGTTGAGCCGTCATCACTCCCCGTAGGTAAAGAGTCATTCGAAGCCGGCCATCGAGCCGTTGATGTGGTTATCCGGCCATCGAGCCGTTATATGTGTGTTATTGCAGGTGTGGGTATTGTCACCGTGCAGGGGAGGTGTTGTCCAAATTTTGAATTAATACTATGTGTGTTCCTTTTATTTTGCAGAGAAGACCCTGTTGGAGCCGCGCTTGAGTTGACCCCGATCGTCTTCGTCGCCGTTGCGGTTCTGCCTGCACGGCGTCGCCTCGCCACTGCACTGACTCGCCACGGCTCCGCTAGCCTGACTGCACCGCCACCTAAGGTATAACCTCTGTTTCCGTATCAGGGTCATAGGTCACGTCACCAAGTTAGGCGTCTCCCGTTCGAAAGAGATACGGTTGTCGGTATGCAGATCTTTGCATATCGAAAACCGTATCTGTTTCGAATTGTCCACGTTACTTGGACAGCCCGCGCATGCATTGTTGGGGCTAGTTTCCATTGTCTGCTCCGATCTGAGACTGAGTTTCGTCATCACCTCCCTGTTGTTCTCCGGAAACACGATCTCTCTGTAGGGGCGTGACCACGAGAACAGCGGGGGGGAGGTGCTGCCGAAACTCCGTCTCCGATCGGAGCGCATAACGGAAACTAGCCCCAACAACGCATGCTGGTGGGATTAGGACCTATCCTCACCTATTAGAGAGTAGGAGGCCGGTGTAGGTAAAATTGATTGTTATCTTTCTCGCTAATGTATATGTTAGAAGATGGATGATCGTGACTGGATGTACACGGGCCGCCCAAGTGATCGTGATTACACAGCTGAATGGATTGAGAAAACATATATGTTTTTGGAGCAAGCATTCGGCGAGGCTGCTAAAGGAGCGAGTCGGGCTCTGTGTCCCTGCAGTAGGTGTGCTAATCGGAAAAGGCAATGCAAGGATACCGACATTCACTACGAGGCGCGTCTCCAGGCCATCGTCAATTACCATGGCATCATCCTTGGGGAGAAGGTCACCAAGACACAAGCGAGGACGATGACGCTGACTCGGGACCAGTACCTCGCGGTATATAAATGATATGATCTTTCAGTTTACACATGTCTACTTTGATCTACTTATATGTGAAATTGTGACGTGCAGGCTTGCCCCTGGTGGTGCTCCAGCCACCAAGACTGCTGGGAGCAGATCGTAGATAGGTGGTGCGGTCCGGAGTGGGAGGAGACCCACAACGCTAAACGGGAGTGCCGCTTGATGATGCCCGGCGTATCGCACCATCAAGGCGGCCGCAACCTCGCCGGATACGCAAGCGCCTGGGTAAGCTAAGTCGATGATTCTTCCCTCACTAACTCGTGATTCTAACTCGTGGTCATTCCTTCACTACTCCGTTTCTTGCAGTCTCAGACCCATGGTGGCGCGCCTTGCCCCATCTTCAAGGCATTTGCTATGGCGCACAAGGGCAAGGCGTCGTCCGACGTCTCGTACAACCCGGAGGACCCGCCCGAGGCGTACACCAACGCCGGGCGTGCAGCCGCCTCGGCGAGGGCGGTACACGGCGAGGACTACGATCCGAGCACCCGGGACCTTGACACGTAGATCGTCATGAGGGTGGGCGGAGGAAAGAAGCATGGGCGGTGCTTGGATGGGCGGCGGCGTCATCGACTCGGCCTCGACTCCCCCTCTCTCTCCCAGCTGCGAGCACGGAGCACGGACGCAAGCGTGCCCATACGCCCACGGCCGCCGGCTTCACAGCTCGCTTACGCCACACTCGAGGTAATTCCTTTTGTTGTAAGCTTCAATCGATGACGTTTCAATTATTCTAACTCCACCTTTGCATTACTGCAGGCCAGGATGGAAGCAGAAAGGAGGGAGGCGTTGGAGCGGCACCAGGCGGTACAGGCCCAGCTCGAGGCCGAGAGGGCCGCGGCGTGAGCAGAGCATCGAGGCGAGGATGGCCCGGCTCATCGCCTTCGTCGGCCGGATGGGAGCACGTTCGGGGATGGAGCTCCCACAACAGTTCGCGGCTCCCGGTAGTGCGATCTCGGCCTCGGCCTCGGCCTCGGCCTCCTCACTTTGGGACTCTGTAAGTATAAATGTGTATTGGTTTCGTTCGAACTTTGGTCATCACACGTACTAACCCGGTCTCTTTTGTGCAGCCTCAGTCGGCGGGTTCAAACAACCCGGCTTGGCCTACGACGCGATCGCCCAGCCTTCACCGAGGGGGGACGGGGTGGCGAGGTTGGCGTGGTGGGACAGTGAGTTGGCTCCCCGCCGGATTTGTGAGTTGGCCCTTGATCGTCGCTTCTCTATTCAATAATGCACTTGGTCCTTATGAGGTTTCGAGACATTTGTGATCGGATTGTGATCGAATTTATGATGTCTTGTGATGTGATGTGATCGGATTACGATCGGATTTGATATATGTGATGTGGTTGTGATATATGTGTTGTGGATGTCTTTGTGGATGTGATTTATGTGATGTTTATGTGATATGTGTACTGTGTATGTGATATATATTTGTGTGTCTTTGTGATTTAACGGAAAAATAAATTGAAAAAAAAAAATTTATGGTCACTTTGCCGAGTGCAATGACCAAGGCACTCGGCAAAGTGACCATATTTACCGAGTGCTATGGGTGAGTGCACTCGTCAAAGAATTTTTTTTAAAAACCAGAATTACATCTTTGCCGAGTGCCCAGAGGGGAGGCACTCGGCAAAGAATTTTCAAAAAAAAAATAATTTCTTTGCCGAGTGTGCTGCGGGGAGGCTCTCGGCAAAGAATTTTCAAAAAAAATTATTCTTTGCCGAGTGCGTGGAGGCGGCACTCGGCAAAGAATTTTCAAAAAAAAAATTATTCTTTGCCGAGTGCCCCACGATTGGGGGCACTCGGCAAAGCCGCCGCCGTCGGATTTTTCGCGCCGCCGTCAAGGCAACTTTTCTTTGCCGAGAGCCACGTTTGGCACTCGGCAAAGCCTTTGCCGAGTGCCCGACAAAAAGCTCTCGGCAAAGAGCCCGTTGCCGATGGAGGCTTTGCCGAGCTACACTCGGCAAAGCCTTTGCCGAGTAAAACTTTTTGGGCCTTTGCCGAGTGCCAGGGCACTCGGCAAAGATCTGAATTCCTGTAGTGCACAGAACAGCAGGCGCAGACCGCTAAGGCAGCACCATCCTTATAGTTGTCAAAGAACAAACCGCATCAGCTTGAATACTAGGCCATGGTTGCCACATCCGTAGGATGCTCCCCCAATGGCACGACAACACTAAAAAACCACCTTGGAACTACACTCAGAAATATAGATCTACTCTATTAAATCATGAAATACTTTGTATAATCATAGATCTTGCATGGAAAATGTAGGAGAACAACAAAAATGTGCCAAGACCAAGGGGACAGGGAGAATCGCAACGAAGAAGAAGGCAAAAGGTGCTCAAATCAATGGATAGATCACAGAGAGACGAAGAGGGAGACCGGATCTCCCGTTGCAAAGGGGTTCCATGACTCGACCAAAGAGCCTGAGATGGGAGGCCACCGCCGAATCTGAAGGAGCAAGAGAGCGGAACGGAGAGGGAGGTGAGGGAGCATGGTGCAAGCGGTAACCCTAGCGAGCAGGAGGGCACGGGTGCAGGGCGAGGGCGCATCCGCGCGGCCCGCGTGCGTGCTTCGCTAAGCCAGGCTCGGCAACAAAGGCTAAATTCTGCGTGCCTCTCGAGCCAGGCCACGGGACGCCCCCAGCATCTGACAAGCATGGCTGTGGTGCGAGGCCAGGCAACCAAATATATCAGTCGTGCACGAGATGGACCGCACGAGATGGACCTGGCTGAGGGCTCGAGCGGGCAACCAAAAACAGACCCTTAGCCACTCACGCACTCATGAACTTAGTAACTCAATAACTAGGCCACTTAACCAATTAGTCACTTGGTCACTCTATCAAATGATCGCTTGGTCACTCGGCCACTCAGCCGTTTAGTCACTTGCTACTCATTAACTCGGCCACTGAGTCACTTGGTCACTCGACCATGCTCAGGCACTCATTCACTCAATAATTGAGACCAGTCACTTATTGGCCACTCTAGCAATGAGCCACTTAGACACTCAAACCACTCAAGCAATTAGCCATCGGTCAATCGTCAACCACTCAGGCACCTGGTCACTCAGTAACTAAGACCAATTACTCGGCCAGCCACTCAGGCACTCGGTCACTGAAGCATTTAGCCACTCAGGCACTCGACCGCTTAGTCACTCGGCCACCTAGTCGCTAGGACACTCAATAACTCAATCACCGAGTCACTCAATGTTGGCAGTCATTATTGACAAATATATACCGCCAAATATGCTCTAAAAAAGAGATAACTAGCATATGTTACTCTCATATATTTTTACTATTGACCTATTTTTACTTCTATTGGAGAACTATTATTTTACAGAAAACATACAAGAATACAGCAAAAAAGGTCAGGAAAATACTCTTTTCGACAAAGCGTATAACACAAAATAAAGAGAAGCCCAACTCAAAGAACTCAACTGGGCCAATCCCCACCAAGACCTTGGCCCAAGCCTAGCTAGCAATCAAACACCTAAAGGCGGTGCCAGGGCGCCCACCCCCTGGTGCGGGCGCACCAGGGAGCAACCGCACCCCTGTGGCTGCCCCCTGGGCCCGGCTTTCTCTGGCGGTTTGCTGAGGCGGTGCATGGTCGGTTCAGAGGGGCATTCGGCCCAAACTGAACTAGAGCAACTATATGAAGAGGGGAAGAGCCCCCAACACAACACAAAACACAACACACCACAACACCATTCCTCTCTCACTCTCAATACGCTCTACCATTTTCTTTTAGTCCTTAGTAGTAGAGGAGCAATGCTCTCTCTCTCTCTCTCTCTTGTAAGGAGGAGGAACATCTTGGTGTTCTTAGTATGAATACAATTCTTTTCATCATGTTCTTCCTCTTTTTTTATCAGTATAGCAATATTCTAGAATTAGAGTATAGTTCTTATGATATGATCTTGTCATATGAATTAAAATATAGTTTGTGTGCCAAGATCATAACATGTAGAGCTTCTAGATCTTATATGATGTTCTCGATATATAGACTAGTTCATAGTTTTCATATCTTGATTATAGTATATAGAGCTCTGCTCGTAATCATTCATACATTTAGATATTAGGAATAGAGTTATGCTAGGGTGGTGGATCATCGTATCTTAGGATAGACCCAAGTTTTAACTTGTCCATTCGTAGGGTGGGGGACGGGCGGAGGGATTTGGGTGGCTTCCCTATATGTGGATATAATGCCCGAGTATAGTGGAGTCAGTGGATGCATTTTATAGTCCATGGTAGTGGGGTAGACGGCAGGTGGCGACAACCTATCTGTCCTTTGCATTTTCTCACGTTCGGCTATGGTGTAGGAGTACGTAAATTGTCACATGAGGTTGCTGATAGACTAGTACTCCGTGGCCTCCCAATCCATCTCATGCATAGCTTTATTTCTAACTCATGTATTTATATGACTATCTACTTTCTAGACATTAGCTGTATTAGGATCATTGCTCCTGTAGGATTATTCTTTTATTCTTTATTTTTTCATTCTTTATTCAACCACCACCTTCTCACTTAAGAGTAGATTTATCTATATGTGTATTCACTATCACTTGAAATATACATTGTTTACCCCTCCTGTTATGTGAGTATTGGATTATTTCATAAAAGTATATCATTCATCTCATGGTTCATAATAGAGTCTTTATACTAGCCTTCCATTGAGAAAATATAAATACGATACCTAGAAATACTTTCGGGTTGAAATACTATATATAATGATAATTCCATATGCTTGCGGAACCATTTCTATATCTGCAATGAGTTATCATATGACGGTTCTCAATATTGTAGCTAGGGACATAATCCTGGCACTAATACTAAGGAATGCTGAAAGTGCGCCGTATAGCATCTCCAAAGTATTGACTACCTAGGTTATAGTCCGAGTGTTGCTAGAGCTGTAACTCTCTTGATAGAGGTAAGAATAATCTTGTATACCATGGCGCCCGTACCAGGCTCTTCTAAAACTACCACTAGAGGTATAATGCTAACAGCGATGTTGGGAAACACCAATAAGCATTTCTAGTGCCATTGCCAGGGATCCAAACCTAGTGATGACACTAAGAAATGCTAACACTCAACCATTTAGCTAACTAGTCACTTGGTCACTAGATCAAATAGTCACTCAGTCACTTGACCACTAACCCACTTAGTTACTTGGCCACTTAGTCACTCAGACACATAGTCTCTCAGCTATTGGATCGCTCGACCACTCAGGTGTTAGATTTGTAGGATCATAAGCTCTACAGCTAGGACACAAGAACATAGATGAACTAGTGCTGCTGCTCATACTTTCATTGGAGTTGTTTGCCATAGCGGCTTGACGACATGTGACTACTTGGAGTAGGCAAGAACTTAGTGGTAGAGAGGTTTATGAAACCCTTCCTAGTGCTTTCGCAGCTGCCTAATCAGTGGCCTTCACTAGTTGGATACACTAGCGTGTGGAGGGCTCTAGGGTGCCTTTCCTTTTTTAACTTCACTGCTGCACACTAGGGGCTTCCCTTCAGTCAAGAATTGAGGCTGGTCATAGGTAAATAAGTGCTCCTGATCAAGGCATTGTACTGTCATCTGTAGCAAGGTCAGGTTTCCTTGACTTGCTTATCTCTGCTAGGTGTGAAATGTGCCTTAGTAAGTCTTTGCACAATTAATCATTCACAGTGCACCCTGACAGCACACATTGTGTGCTCAGTTTTCACACCACAACATGCTTATGATCAACCCAACATTCTCCCCCTTGATCATGTCCTACTATCGTTAAGTTCATTTCTTAACAAAATGATACACCAAGACATAGGATTACAAGTCAATTAAGTTCTATTGAACCCTGATTACTATAATGCACCATATCGTTTCAAAATGAACTTGTTTGAGAACATGGGAAAATGTTACATATTTGCCCTGCTTTACTCCAGGATCAAAGGCTTTCTACCAGACCCATGCCGGCAACATGTCCTTTGAACACAATGGGTGGTAAGCCTTCAGTGCGCTAACATCAACTTCATACTTATGTACTTCACATCAATCATTTGATCTTGGATTCTATCTTTCACAACATAGTACTTAATATCAATGTGTTTGGCAGCACCACTTGACTTGTTGTTACTCGAATAGATTATTGCTGGTTGATTGTCACAGTACAATGTGAGTGGTTTAGATATGCTGTCGACCACTCTCAACCCTGGGATAAAATTCCTTAGCCATACAGTCTGCCCAATACCTCATAACATGCCACATATTCTGCCTGCATTATCGATAATGTAGTAACACTTTGCTTAGAGCTTTTCCATGAAATAGCTTTTCCAACCCTGGGATAAGATATAGCCTGATATAGATTTCCTAGTATCTACACATCTCATAAAATCAACATCTGAATAACCAATAACTTCAAGGTTATCAGATCCCTTATATGTGAGCGTGTAACTCTTAGTGCCTTGCAAATAATGCAAGTGACGGCTTTCCAATGATCTGGGCCTGGATTTGACTGATATCTGCCAAGCATCCCGGTAACAAATGCCAGGTCAGGTACATACTTGAGCGTACATGATGCTTCCAATAGCCGAAGCATATGGTATCGCTCTCATCTGTGAAGCTTCGTACTCATTGTTTGGACACTAGAATTCTCCAAACTTATTGGCCTTTACTATTCACTACTAGAAACACAACCTATACCAACAAGGAAGTATAATAGCCAATGGGTAGTTGGGGGAGATTGTTAATGGCCAATGATTAACATGTTGTCGATGGTTACAAGTTCTCCCATTGGTCTTTGTATTGAATAGACAATGGTACAAAGTATTCCTGACCAAATCCCTAACCAGGATACCCTCGGCAATTCATGTCCGACCAAAGGCCAAATGTGCATGTTGGCCAACTAATTGCTGAGCGTCAACCACCGAAAACATATAATTGGCCATACAATGACTCACTACCAATCGGTAAAAGTGGAAATGCCCGACCGTGGATGCCCAATAGGAGGTTCTCGACGGTATACGCTCGGCAACTACCGTTCCCAACGGTACAAATTAATGGCCGGCGGTTTAATAACTGTTGGCCATTCTTGTACATTCAGTGGTGGCTATTGCTTGTCCAATTGTTCTGTGCTCATCATACCTAGACAAATAAACCTCTTACTGACAACCAAAATTTGGTAGAAATTGAGATATTCCACATTAAGGCTAGAATTCCCAATTTAATGCTAATATTCATTATTATTCTACAAGTTTTATAGTGCCAACATGTTTTGGTAGCTTGTAATATAAATGTTGAGAAGGTTGTATACAAAGATTATAGATTTACTTAATCGAAGACACAAAGAACGAAGCACTTAAACTAGCACCAAGATAAGGTTACCATTGACGGTCGTTATTAAGAATTATATACCACCAACTATGCTCTAAAAAGAGGATAACTAGCATATACTTCTCACATATATCTTTACTACTGACCTATTTCTACTTATATTAGAGAATCATTGTTTTACAGGGAACATACATAAAAACAGTGGAAAAGGTCATGCAAATACGCTTTTCGACGAAGCGTATTCTATAAAATAAGAAGAAGCCCAACTCTACATGCCAGTCTAGTCTAACTACCATCGGAGGAGGGTCCAGGCCTAGTCCACAACCCACCAGAGAAAGGTGGTGCCAGGGGCCCACCCCTGGTGTGGGGGCACCAGGGTACGGCCACACCCCTGTGGCTGCCCCTGGGCCTAGCCTTCTCTGGTGGTTCGCTGAGGCGGTCCTGAGGTCGGTTTGGCCAGGCATTATCTCCCCCCTAGAACTGACATGCACAAGATATAAAAAGAGGGAAGACCCTTCCCCCCAAAATAACACAAACCACTACCACTCCTCACTCTACTCTCAAGTGTACCTCTCCACATTTTTTTAGTCATTTGTAGTAGAGGAGCAAAGCTCTTCCATTTGTAAGAGGTGGAGAACATCTTGGTTTGTTCTTGGTATGAATACATTCCTTCCCATCATGTTCTTTCTCTCTTTTGATCAATATAGCTATGTTCTAGAATTAGAGTATAGTTCTTATGTTTTGATCTTGTCATATGAATTAGCATGTAGTTTATGTGCCTTGATCATGACATTTAGAGCTTCTAGTTCTTATGTGATTTTCTTGATATGTAGACTAGTTCCTAGTTTTCATATCATGATCATAGCATATAGAGCTCTATTCTTAATTGTTCATACACTTAGATGATTAGGAATAGAGCTATGCTAGGGTGGTGGATCATCGTATCTTAGGATAGACCCAAGTTCTTTATTTGTCCATCCGTAGGGTGGGAGACCTGGAGGACCTGGGTAGCTTCTCTATATGTGGGCATGGTGCCCGGATATAGTGGAGTCGGTGGATGCATTTCATAGTCCACGGTAGTGGGGTTGGCGGCAGGTGGGACAGCCCTGTCCGTCCTTTGCACTCCCCCATGTTCGGCTATGGTGTAGGAGTATGCGAATTGTCACATGAGGTTGCTGGTAGACTAGTACTCGGGGGCCTCCCGATCCATCTCATGCATAGTTTTATCTCTAACTCATGTATTTGTGTGACTAACTACTTTCTAGACATTAGCTGTATTAGGATCATTGCTCCTGTAGGATATTCTTTTATTCTTTATTCTTTCATTCTTTTGCTGCCACCACCTTTCCCTACTTGAGAGTAGGTTATCTGTGTGGGTGTCCACTATCTTTATAAACTATATATTGCTTACTCCTGTTATGAACATTGGTCTATTTCATACATGTATATCATTCAGATTCATGGTTCGTACTAGAGTTTTTACACTAGCTTTCCTTTGAAAAAATATAAATACAACTCCTAGGAATACTCTCAGGTTGAAATGCTACAATGATATCTTCGTGCGCTTGTGGAACCATTTTCCATAATCTGCAATGACTTATCATATGACGGTTCTCAATATTGTAGCTAGGAATATAGTCTCGGTATTAATACTAAGGAACGTCGAAAGAGCGCCGTACCGTATCTTCAAAGTATTAGTTACCCAGGTTATAGTCCTAGTGCTGTTAGAGTTGCAACTCTCTTGATAGAGGTAAGATTAGTCTTGGTATGCAACGGTGCCCATGCCACTCTTCTCAAACTATCATTGGAGGTATAGCGCTAGCAACAATGTTGGGAAGCGCCATAAGCATTTCTGGCGCCGTTGCTGGGGATAGTTTCTTCCTCTATTCTCGGTGATGACGCTAAGAAATGCCAACAGTTACTATTGGGGATTCGAACTCAGATAACATAATCGCCTTATATTTTTAATTACATAACCCTCAAAATTTGTGGATCTGCTTCATTTGCAGGACACCTTTGTACACGAAGCTTTAGAATGATTAGCTTTCAGGAAGGAATCACATAAAGAAGATATTCTAACCTTCATTGAGTTGATTATGAAGATAAAAATCCCAACTTCAGAATGATTTGCTTTCAGGAAGGAACCATAAAGAAGATATTCTAACCTTCGTTGAGTTCAATGCAAAGACGAAGATCCCAAAGAAGGATCAACTATGAAGATCGAAGACAGATGGTCACCTTTGGCAAGACCACCAATAGATACTAGACCTGAATGTGATGTCAGTCTACAAAGATCCAAGATAATGAAAACCATTATGCGAAGGTTGAAACTACATGCATGGCGATGTCTCTGGTCATGATAACTGTACAGAGGTTATGGAAATTTGTAAGAACGACCAACGCGTCCTCACCATGCCTTGTACTTGATTTGATGAACGTACAGCAAAGATAAGGAGCAAAAAGGGAATCTAGTAGAATATTCAAAGATTCCCTCCCCTAGAAATACCACTAATGTGTATAATGGCAAACATGAAATGAGTATGCAATTCCATTAATTTGCATTGTGTTATCACTCACACCCCATTGAGTATTTTTCACCCAACAGTTACAACATGTGTTTTTTGAGTGCACTAGGACCAAAATGAAGCCATATATAGTCGAGATGATCAAAATGGATATAATATCTATCGCACTACTAACTTTTCACCCTTATGCCACGCTTTTTTTTAGCAGTGGCAAGATTTGGTTGCAATAGGGGGCGTTATGGCAACCATTTGCACTATTGGTTGCGATAAGTGGGTTTTTGGCCACGCAAATTGTGTCATTGCATTGAGTGTGGAGATCGTTGCGAAAGGTTAGTGTTATCGCAACCAATTCTAGAGCGGTTGCAATAGGTGGTCATTATTGCCACGATTTCATTTGCGTTGTAGGCAGTTTCATTGTCGTTGCAAAATTGATAAGATATTGCAACATGTTTTACATAGTAGTTGCAATAAATGGTCACTTTTGCTACGATTAGATTAGCGTTGCAGTAGTTTTATTGGCGTTGCAATATCGAGTAGATATTGCAAATTTTTATTGATGGTGGCGATAGAGCGTATTTGTTGCAACTCTTTTTTGACCGTGGCAATACCATAGGTTCTGAAGCACAATGGTTAAAAAATAAACAAAAAAAGAAAAATTGACATAAGCATAGCACAACCAGGTTTCAAACCGGAGACCTCAAAGCCTATAGTGAGGATACTTACCACTAGAGCATGCGTTCATTTGTGTTAGAAGGAGCACATAAATATATACAAATGAACCTAGGAACCATTAAGGAGCAGATCATTTTAATCTGTACGTAACTCCATCAAATCTTCCCTAACCACGGCACCGCCTGCACTTCCTGCCGTGACGCCCACTCGCCTGCCCTTCCTTGCAGCCACGCTGGCCGCCCTTCCCTGCAGACTGCAGCCAGCGGCGTCACCACCGCCCTTCTTTGCGGCCAGTGGCACCGTGGCCCTTGTACCATCTGCAGACAGCGTCGTGGTGCCCTAGCGTGACACTGCACACTCTCCATCATCGACGAGAAGAGACGTCCATCGGCCGGCCAGCCACATCATCGACCAGCAAGAGGAGATTGCACGTACGTACACATGCATGAATTGTTGCAGTGCCGTAATATATCTAGGCACTTATAGCGTGCAAGATAAAAATAATCAAAGTCTTTGCAATTTAGGGGTGCTAGGATTAGTTAATCCAAAAAACAAAATGAGGGAATTACCTTTTATACGGCATCAAGTCAGTTTGTGTCTAAATTGGATTGTCCCTCTTAATTATATTGTGATCCATTCAATTAATCTGTTGCAGGAAAGAGTCATATCGTGGCTGTAGCCAACAGATTAACATATTCAGTTTTCCTAGCCAAGCCATCTAGGTATGATGTGTAAATTTAAAATTGGATTTTAGAAACATTACTGTTTTAATTAGTTATTGATTAATATTAGTTGATAATAGTCTCACATGCTGAAATATTTTCCTTCTAATTTAGGATCTTGTGATATTTGGAAGATAGAATTCATGGCACATGATGATAATTGGAGTTGGATGCTGTTGCCTCGGTCAATAGCTGAGTGGCAAGCCGGACTCGATAAATTTATTGATACTATTTTTGAAGGCACCTATGCATCAGAAACTGCACCATATCCATGTTCAAGGTGTCGTGGAGTCATGTACAAAACAAAATCCAAGGTTTAGATGGACTTGCTAACTAAAGGTTTTGATGGTGATTTCGTGAAAGAGAAAGGTACTGCTGAACCTTGCAATAATGATGATAGGGATGTAAATAAAGGTCTGGCAGATGATGCATCATCTGCTAACAATCTGGTATCCGCATTAATTAGGGGTGAGTCCAACGGTAATGACAACGAAGAGCCAAATGAGAGTGCAAAGGAGTTCTTTGATTTGTTGAAAGACGCACAGCAAGAGTTGGCGCCAGGCTCCCAGTTTATTAAAATAAAATGACACCACTCCTACCATAGTCTTCATCAATCCTACTTTTGCTTAATTACAACCATGTTTTATTTGAATATCTTTACATTTTGTGCATTAAGTAGTAAACCAAATATTTTGCTAATATTGCAATCATATTCTTTTGGTCAGTAGGTGGACAATATTCAAGTGCAAGGCTCACAATGAGGCGAGGACATAGCCAAGATGATGACATGTTGCGCTGCTAGGAAACCATCAAGTGTTGCATAGATGTTAGGCAGTCTTATATTGGTGCAACTTTTAGAAAGTTGTGAAATAATGAGTGAACTGTACATTGGTTTTTGATTTTTAGTACTATTTCAATGCTTTGTCAACTTATTGAATGATTGGTTATAACTAATATATCTAAGTGCAATGGCTTTTGTTATGGATTATTCTTTTTGTAATGATGATTTACAAAACCATATATCAAATGCTACTAGCGTTGCAATACAAATTATGTCAACGACTTGCTATATGTGGCAATAGGGTCTATGGAAACGAGAAAGAGCGTGGCAAATGGTATTATTGCCACGACAGGACCATTGTGGCAAGAACAAATGATCTTTTGCAACAAATAAAATTACGTTGTTAATGGTATTCTTGCCACAACACAATAACCGTGGCAATAACATATAATCTCTTGCAACGAATGAAATTACGTTGCAAATGGTACTCTTTGCGACCACACAATACTCGTGGCAATAACATATGATCTCTCGCAATGATTCAAATTGCGTGGCAAATGGTGTACTTGCCATGGCATGACGATCGTGGCAATAACACCTTATGCAACAAAATTCTTGTGTGGCAATATAAACTATTGCAACGACATTATTTGTGACAAATGCCTCTATTGCTACACTATCTATTGTTGCATATACCGCCTCTTGCTTTATTTAAGATGGTCATGGCAAGTGCTTATATTGCCACGACCATGAACGTTGCAACAATGTCCTATTGCCACGCCTGGCAACATATAGTTATGGTTGCAACAAACCCTAATAGTTGCAACGCTAATCTAACAACGGTTGCAATATCTTATTGCAACATGACTTATTGCAACCATTGGCAACGAACACGATTTGGTTGCAACATCTACCTTTTGCAACCAAATTGGACATATTGCAATGTTTTCTCATCATTGTGCAAGGGTCAGAAATTAGTAGTGGATCGCCTATTTTGAAGTTTGGATGTGGAAATTATGGTGATAAGAAGGGAACCAAAAGAAAGCTGGAAAACCAAACCACCTAGTGTTGGCAAACCGTGACATTGTTTTTACATACTGAGGCCTCCAGTTTTGGCTTTTTGAGTCAAGAATTGTAGATCTATTTCATATTAGTTATGTTGGATAGTGATCTTGGGCTAATCCCATGATCAACTTGGGCACAAGTTTTGGTCTCTACTTGTCAGGTCCCTATCCATTTATAGTCGTCCAACCAACATGATAAACATAACCAAACATCGATCGCTAAGGCACTAGAGGGCTCAGCAAGATTGTCATCTTGTCTAGACCAGTGTCGGTGGAATCTAGAAGGCCAGGGCGGATCTACCAATCTGGCAAGGTCTCCGCTAGCGAGATCCCCTGCATCCCTACCAGCCGAGTGCATGCAGGCATCTCCCCAGTGCATTCCTGTGTACTACTGCTGTTCTACGTAAGGAAGACAATGACTCAATGATGTTTCCTGCAGCGAACTGTTTTACGTGGTTGAGCCTAATGGGCCAACAAGTATGCTACGAGGAGCCCAGGACCCAAAGCGGAAGGCAAACACTTGTCGATTCAGTTTCTAAGAGCAACTCCAACAGTTTGGCTAAAATTAGTAGCTAAATTCCATTGTTTAGCCATTTTGTGAAACAGAAAACTCCACAAAAAGGAAGAGGTCCACAACAGCCTTGCTATTTTACAAAGTCAGACAATCAGCCCTCGTGGTTGGCTATATATGGCCACTAAAAACAAGGAATAGCTAGCTTTCTATTTTACAAAGTCAGATAGCACATCTGTTGGAGCCTAATTTTTACTCTACAAATTCTAAAATAGCCTTTACAACATGAATAGCCAAAACTATTGGAGTTCCTCTAAGAATGCAATAAACCACGTCTGCCAAAGCATCAAAGACTCTAATTCAATAATCAACCAATCCTCTAGTGATGCATAGTCTCTCTGTTCCAAAATAGATGACGTTTTAACTTTCAGATATGTTGTTTGACCATTCATCTTATTCAATTTTTTAAAATAATAAAATAAATAAATCATTAGTAAAATATTTCTAATGACAAAATAAGTCATAATAAAATAAATAACATTTATCAAAAAATATGAATAATACGAATGTTGGCATTTGTTAGCGTCATCACCAGGTTTATATCCCCCGCAACGGCGCCTTTAAAAGCTTGTTAGTATTTGTTAATGCAAACAGATAAGTCCGCAAACGCATGGATATCGTTGTAGCTTTCATCCAAGAGTATTCTAGGTATCGTATTTATCCTCAGGGATGCAATGGATAATTTGATAATTAATCATCATGTATCTACTAACTAGTATACCGACTAGATTTTTATGGGGGTAAGTGATAAAATAGGAGTTTTATATAAGAGACACACAGGAGAACTCTATGATAAGATAAAAGAGTAGACATGCTAAGCCGGGAGGATAACGGGAAAGTTCAAGGTTCCTATTTACTTCTCCATTACTGTGGTTCTATTGTAGAGTAGGCCAAAGGGATTAAATAAGCAGAGGTCAAACATAGTGATCACACCATGACACTTCAGAGCAGCAGTTCCTTTTTGATCCTCAAAAAGTTTAGGAAGGGGTGATCGAGGTCAGGTGGCGAAAAGCTATATGAAAACACCAACCCGAACGTGGTGGACTACAAAGGCCTGATCAGAGCTGTCACCTATGGGGCTATCACAACTATCGTAGGATTGGGCGTAAACTCAAGTAACCTATAGTCTAGATACCACGTCCACACTATCGATTACTACTCTTGCCACAAATGATAACTAGGGCGCTCGGTCGAGCGGAGATCCCATGCTAAGGTGTAAACCACTATACTAACCGTACTTAGCTACTCCACTAAGATATAAACTAGATAACCATGAAAGACAATTTAGTAATTAGAGAAGATAAATAATATGAAATGCTTGAGACTTATAAAGGAATGATACAAGATCATACTGGACCTCTAAGGACTCTTCCAGAGCTTGAGCACCTCTCCCTAATTTCCAACTAGGCTAGTACTATTACTACATCTTGGAATATGATAAAGAATTGCTCCTGTGGTGTGTGTGAGATGGAGACCTCTCCCCTTCTATTTATAGCTAGTGTATGGTCGGTTTCGAGGGGAGAGTAAACACGATTACCACCCAAAACTATCTCTAAGAGCATTGATTGAACCGTCATAGCAAGGTAGGGCCAGGTGGAGCTGGGCGCGGTGCGGCCGCACCATGGCTGGCCTGTCTCGCCACCACCTTGCGCTGGCAGGCTCTTGGGTGGGTCTGGGCTATTGTGTCATGAGTGGTTGCTTGCGCCTTGTGCTTGGGCAAGCGCTGCTGCACCATGCTTGCACTGCTACACGGTGTGCTAGGCTGCTGCCTTGCCTGTCGGTGGCCTGCTAGATGCATGGGTTGCAGTGGGGCCTGCTTGTCCTTCCTTCTGTGCACGTAGTGGGGCTGCTGCTGCCGCTGGACAGATCAGGCCATTTCCAAGTCTGTCCAACGGCAGTAGCAGCCCAGCGACAGCAGCAGCCTAGGTCTGTCTAGCACGGATAGCACGGAAGCAAGGACAAGTGGGCCCCACTGCAACCCATGTAGCTAGCAGGCCACCGACAGGCAGGGTAGCAGCCCAGCACACCTGTAGCGGTGCAAGCATGGTGCAGCAGCGCTTGCCCAAGCGCAAGGCGCAGGCAACCACCCATGACACAATAGCCTAGACCCACCCAAGAGACTGCCAGCGCAAGAAGGCGGCGAGATAGGCCAGCCACGGTGCGGCCGCACCGCCCTCAGCTCCACCTAGCCCCACCTTATTATGGCGGTTCAAACAATGCTCCTAGAGGCGGTTTTGGGTGGTGACCGTGTTTACTCCCCCCTCAAAACTGACCATGCACTAGCTACAAATAGGAGGGGAGAGGCCTCTCTCTCACACGCACCACAAGGAGCAATTCTATATCATATTCCAAGATATAGTAATAGTACTAGCCTAGTTGGGAGTTAGGGAGAGGTGCTCAAGTTCTGGAAGAGTCCTCAGAGGTCCGGTACGATCTTGTATCATTCCTTTATATGACTTGAGCATTTCATATTATTTATCTTCTCTAATGACTAAATTGTCTTTCATGGTTACCTCATTTATATCTTAGTGGAGTAGCTAAGTACGGTTAGTATAGTGGTTTATACCTTGGCATGGGATCTCCGTTCGACTGAGTGCTCTAGTTATCATATGTGTGTTGACAGTTCTTAACGTTACTGTCAGAATAGGAATTCCGCAAACGCACAGAAGTATCGCGTAGCGCTTCCTTGGTGAGTACCAAGTGTCAATTTATATTTTCCCAAAGAAGGTGGGGTAGTGTGTCACTTAATATATCTAGACAGGCTTAGCAAAGGTACGCAGTTAACGATAGTGGCAGGATAAACTAATCTAAGATAGATAACTAACTATTCCTAAGGATAACTTGAATACTTGAGCGAAGCGTAGCTAGAAGTGTAGAGTAGCTTTAGTGTAAGAATAGCCTAGATAATCTTATAGTAAACTAAGCTAACTAGTGCTATTAAAATGATCCTTAGTGTTAGGAGCGTGCAAATTGCTGAATCCAATCTAGACACTCTGCACAATGGGGCCCTACGAGCAAAAAACCTAACACGGTGGAATACAAAGGATGGATAGGGTTGTCACCACCTGCCACCTACCACAGCTATCCGGGGGTCTAGGCGCACCTATAGGTAAGCAATAGCCTAAGCACCACACTTAATCTATGATTTACTATCTCAACTTGAGCTCCGATGAAATGGGGCTAAGACACCTTAATTAGACGGTAGGACAAATACTAAAGAGGATCACACTACCGCTAAGATAACTATGGTTATTAATACTAAGCTCAAGATCCTAATGATGAATACAATAAGAATAGGACTTAAGCAAAGTACAGCTATCACTTAATTAAGTACTGAATAAAGTAAAGTACTAAGAATGTAATGCTAAAGATTACAAGGGAAAGAGAAGCTATACCAAACCAGAAGTCTCTCCTGGCCTCCTAGGAACTCCTCTCTACTCTTCTTGCTACAAGCTAGCTACAACTTCTACACTACTGCAGAGCTTTGCTGCTTGGAATGCTAAATGCTATGCTACTATGAGTGTCTGCTCCTTCAGTGCACCGAGCAAGGCCTCTTATAGGCTCATGGAGGCATGGGGTACTTGTAGGTGCAAGAGGCGGCGAAAAGACGATTCAGGGGGGGTCAGCCGACCTAGGGGCGGTGGAGTGGCAAGTAAGTCAGTTGTCCCCTGTCCAAAGGTGGTTTGATGGTGGTTGGAGCCTCTAGAGTCTATGACGGTGGGCCTGGCAATCTAGCGGGACTCAACGACCACCTTGGATCAAACCGACACCATCCATCAGTGGGGAGCGCTCCTGGACGTGCCACTGGACATGGACACGGATTGGTGACGTGGAGGGGCCAGAAGGGGTTTGGCCGACCATAGGTGGGGTCGGCCGACCCCACCAAGTGGCCAATCAGGCCCCACTTGCTTGGTTGGCCTCCAAATGGTTCCTTTCTGTCACTTTTTCAAGTATTGTCTACATTCAAATAGGATTTCATGTACAAGTAGAATTTTGTTAGTAATAAACCACTATCCTACACTTCAATTTCTATTTTCATTCATTTCTTCACATTGTTGACGGGTAGAATTGGTACTTAGTGACTATCAACAAGCTCCCCCAAGCTACCCATTTGCTCGTCCCAAGCAAAGATGTGGGTTTAGCAAGGATATAAATATTGCAACTTAAACATCATCTTATAGAATCAAGCATATTAGTACTTCATCTTTATCTCAGGTTATATGGGGCTTTTGGCTATTACCTCATAGTAGGTAATTGTTTGATCACCATGACAAAAGTAGAGACTTCATTTTCCTAAAAGTCTTCATAGACCTCTTTCCGATGAAAAATCTTTTTTGTGTAATTCTAAATGTGAAGCAAGTCTTTCCTACTTGCTTTGGTTTAGCTAGAACTCTTTGGAATGTTTTGAATTTTGTAAATAAGACTAGCATAGTTCCGCAAGGTATACACTCAATCTCTCAAAGTGTTTAGAACTCCTCACTTAAGATCATAAGATCTTTCTTTAACAATCTAGAGCTAAAGTGGAGTTTATAGGTATGGAGAAGGTAATGCCTACTAAGAATGAAGTATGTTGTTTAGTCAAACAAATGGATCACAAGGAGCAACAAGGCATACAAATCTGATCAAGATGTGCAGGTGTATGATATTTGGTGGTATTTGGTGGAATACTTCCTCTTTTGAGACTATGATCCTTCTAGCTTTGAGAGAGTGGGGATGCCTTTATTCTATCTCTCTTCATTTTTTTCTCTTTTTTTGCACTTTGAGAGCTTTGCTCTCTATTTTCTCACTCTATCTTTTTTTTAGCATCCCCTATCTTTCTCTCTTAGCATAGGAGGGATCTCTTAATTGTGTCTCTTATAATGGAGAGGGCACTGATAATGGCAAAGAAAATTTTTAGAATGGAAATGTGAATGTAATAGCTGCGTACTTCCAATGCGAAAGCAGTAGTATGTGTGCATGTGATCTTGATCAAAAAGATATGACAAGCTTCTCTACCTAGATCAATATAATTTGATCAAACTCAACTCAATCATAGTGGCTATGTGGGAGCTCTATCTTATCAAGATTTAGCATGTTTGGCTCTGGTAGGAATTCTTTACCAGTGAGGAACATTGCAAGGATCTTATGATTTTCAAAACAAAGAGTTCCAGAGTACCCACAACTATTCCTTAGACAAACAGAAGATTTATTCTAACTTCATGTCATAATATATCTCACACAAACCTATACTTGGCTCTAGCACTTGCAATCCCACAACCAACCTTTGGCAAAAATGAAATTCATTCATGCTCAAGGCTGTAAGAAGTGTAAGGTTGTTTTAGCAAGTATAAGCAAAGTAGTTTAAGCAGTTTCAACTCTCTTGAAGTAATTTAATGATCAATCATAGACCCATTGCATTAAATAATCAAAGCAAATGTACTATGCACCATGGAAAGAAGAGTGAAACTCATACCTTTGTGGGGAAGAGGATCTCCCCAAGCTAACTTTTCGCCAGAGATTGATAACTCCTTTTTGGATAGCTTTTTTCTCAGACTTGTATTCTCTTTTATTTGAATTCAAATTTCTAACTAGGGTAGCTAACTACTTGAACTAAATTTTCTTAGAATGCTAAGTAATCATTTATTCTTTCATATTATTATTATGATATTATTATTATTTTTTTATTTGTTTATTTAATTATTATTATATTATATATTTTTATTTTTTAAGAATATAAATTGCCCAAATATAGCTCCTTATATTCTCTAATTCATTCATTACTACATTTATATTTTTTAGATGCTACTAGATATTATTTTTTGAATAGTAAATGCAAAAAAAAAGAAATAGCACTTAACTTGTTAGTGTTTTCATGGCTGCTCCTCCTTCGCTAGTGGCTCTTCTTTTCTCCACTCACTAGGCGATCCTATAACAGGATTTGGTGATGATGAGACAGAAGACGCCTCCTTCTTGCGCCATGTCTCTTGTGCTCTAGGCTCCTTCCCA
Source organism: Chrysopogon serrulatus (assembly GCA_015844335.1). Lineage (NCBI taxonomy): Eukaryota > Viridiplantae > Streptophyta > Magnoliopsida > Poales > Poaceae > Chrysopogon > Chrysopogon serrulatus. The sequence continues at coordinate 63,045 of JADLZL010007866.1, forward strand.
TTGATGTCTCTATTTCCATTCGTCCTTCTTGGCCGCCGGTTCTTCTTCTTCCTCGACTGATACTTTAGCATAGGTGGCTCCTGCAGAATAGGCTTTTAGGGGAAAAAGACAAGTTTCTAATCTTTCACCGATGTGAAATTGGATCTGGCCAGATGCCACATATATGCAGGCGTTAGCGGTGTTTAGGAAAGGACGACCAAGGATGATGGGTAATCCCTTGTCGTTTCCCATATATAGGATAACAAATTCAGTGGGTACATACGCACCTCTAATATTAACAAGAATATCAGTTGCAACTCCTTCTACATAGCGAATTGATTGATCCGCTAGTTGCAAGTACACTGAAGTTGGTGCTAATTTAGTGTAATACATCTTTTCATAATTTTCTTTTGACATAATATTCACACTAGAGCCTAGATCACAAACAGCATTATGGAATGTATGTGGACCAATAGAGCAAGTAATGACAGGATTTCTAGGATCACCTTTCTTAACAGGGGTACCCCAACCATCTACACCAAAATCATATCTTGATGTAACTAGATTAGCAGTTTCTACAAATTCCTTGGGTTTCCCTAGGATCCTGCCCTTTTCATGGGATGGCATGGCAGCAGCTAATTGAGCTAGTTGGGTTTCAAGCATTTATTAAAACTTAATTGATTCTTTAAAGCAAAAGAGAAATCATCCAACTTAGCATTTATGCTTTCCAACACTTTGTCGTTAGCAAGGAGTTTCTTATTAATACTATTAGTCATTCTACCTTGACTATAGACAAGATCTTTAAGGAAGGGATAACTACTATTTGGATTATTACATTGCAAAAAATTATAATTGTTACCTCCCTGGTTGTTGGAGCGCTGATTCCATCCTTGATTTTGAGGGCAAAAACAATTGTCATTGTTGATGAAGTTGAGATCTTCATGAGTTTTGGGACAGTGGTTGCCCAAATGGCCTGCCTCTCCATAGACTTCACAAGTCATGTAGGCATCCATGGATTGCACCGTCTCTTGGGCGCCTAGCTTCTCATAGGTTTCTAACCTCTTTGCGAGTAGATCTACCTTGGCTGCAAGCATGTCAGCTTCTTTAAGAGAATACATACCTCGTTTGCGGGGTTGTAGTCGTTCTTCACTCCATCCTTGATTGGACACCATCTTCTCGATCAACTCCTTGGCATCTGCAATTTTTAATGAAAAGAATGCACCACTAGCGGTAGCTTCTAGATGATTCATATCTATCGAGACTAAGCCATGGTAGAAATTCTGGATCAAGAGCTAGTCTTTCATACCATGATGTGGGCAAGCAGTGATATACTCTTGTAATTGTTCCCATGCTTTGGAGATAGACTCATCCGCTTGTTGTTGGAAACTAGAAATCTTATTGTGAAGAGCATTGGCTTTACCTATCGGGAAGAACTTAACTAAGAAGGCATTTGAGCACTTCTCCCAAGTGTCTACAGATTTGCGATTGTTATAGAACCAATGCTTTGCCTTCCTCAACGAAGAGAATGGGAAAAGATGAAGGCGGATGGCCTCTTAGGTCACTCCCCTAACAGTAAAGGTACTACAGATCTCTAAAAAATATTGGAGATGCACATTAGCATCCTCATGAGCTTTACCACAAAAGGGACTAGCTTGAACCATAGTGATCAATGAGGGTTTAAGCTCAAAATGAGTGTCCGCATTGATGACATTGGAACAAGTGGCTATGTTACTGGCTGAGGGGGCAGAGAACTCACGGATAGTTTTGTTGGCCATGATATCACTAACTAAAGGGTAACTAAAGGAAATCTAAAAAGAATAAAAGAACTAAAAAGACAGACCTAGCTTAGCTGAGCCTAGCGACAAAAGATAGCACATAGTTGCCTCCCCGGCAATGGTGCTAGAAATACTTGTTGACAGTTCTTAATGTTACTATCAGAATAGGAATTCTGCAAGCGCCCAGAACTATCACGTAGCACTTCTTTGGTGAGTACCAAGTGTCGATTTATATTTTCCCAAAGGAGACGGGGTAGTGTGTCACTTAATGTAGCTAGACAGGCTTAGCAAAGGTATGTAGTTAATGATATTGGTAGGATAAACTAATCTAAGATAGATAACTAACTATGCCTAAGGATAACTTGGACACTTGAATGAAGCGTAGCTAGAAATGTAGAGTAGCTTGAGTGTAAGAGTAGCCTGGATAATCTTATAGTAAACTGAGCCAACTAGTGCTAGTGAGATGATCCTTAGTATCAAGAGCATGCAACTTGCCGAATCCAATCTAGACACTCTGCACAACGGGGCCCTATGAGCAATAGACCTAATGTGGTGGAATACAAAGGATGGACAGAGCTGTCACCACCTACCACCTACCACAGCTATCTAGGGGTCTAGGCGCACCTACAGGTAAGCAATAGCCAAAGCACCACGCTTAATCTATGACTTACTATCTCAACCTGAGCTCCAATAAAATGGGACTGAGACACCTTAATCAGATGGTAGGACAAGTACTAAAGAAGATCACACTACTGCTAAGATAACTATGATTACTAATACTAAGCTTAAGATCCTAAATATGGATACAATAAGAATAGGACTTAAGCAAAGTACAGCTATCACTTAATTAAGTATTGAACAAAGTAAAGTATTAAAAAGTAGTGCTGAAGATTACAAAGGAAAGAGAAGCTATACCAGACCAGAAGACTCTCCTGGCCTTCTAGGAGCTCCTCTCTACTCTCCTTGCTACAAGCTAGCTACTACTTCTATGCTACTACAGAGCTTCACTGCTTGGAATGCTAAATGCTATGCTACTATGAGTGTCTGATCCTCTAGTGCATCGAGCAAGGCCTTTTATAGGCTCATGGAGGCAGGGGTACTTGTAGGTGCAAGAGTCGGCAAAGAGGCGGTTTAGGGGGTCGGCTGACCTAGGAGAGGGTCGGCCGACCCTCCATTCCACTGACCTTCCATCCAACAGTGATGGATGGTTCCCTGATGGCGGTGGAGTGGCAGGTAAGTCAGTTGTCCCCTGTCCAAAGATGGTTTGATGCCGGTTGGAGCCTCCAGTATCTATGACTGTGGGCCTGGCGATCCAGCAGGGCTCAGCGTCCACCCTTGGATCAAACTGACACCATCCATCGGTGAGAAGCACTCCTGGACGTGCCACCTAGACTTGGACGTGGATTGGTGACGTGGAGGGGCCAGGGGGTCGGCCGACCATAGGTGGGGTTGGCTGACCCCACCAAGTGGCCAATCAGGCCCCACTTGCTTGGTTGGCCTCCAAACTTTTTCAAGTATTGTCTGCATTCAAATAGGATTTCATGTACAAGTGGAATTCCGTTAGTAATAAACCGCTATTCTACACTTCACTTTCTATTTTCATCCATTTCTTCACATTGTTGACTGGTAGAATTGGTACTTAGTGACCATCAAAAATGTGGCTAGAGTAGTAATCGATAGTGTAGACGTGGTGTCTAGACTATAGGTTACATGAGTTTGCGTCCAACCCTACAGATAGTTGTGGTAGCCTCAGAGGTGATAGCTCTGATCCGGCCTTTGTAGTCCATCACGTTCGGGTTGGTGTTTTCATAGAGCTTTTGGCAGCCTGACCCTAATCACCCCTTCCTAGTCTTTTCAAGGATCAGAAAGGAACTGCTGCTCCAAAGTGCATTGGTGTCATCGCTATGTCTCTACTTAGTTAATCCCTTTGGTCTACTCTAGAATGGAACCACAGTAATGGAGAAGTAAATAGGAACTTTGAACTCTCCCGTTGTCCTCCCGGCTTAGCATGTCTACTCCTTTTGAAGAACCGAAAAAGGCGACCAGATGAGGTGAATGGGAGCTTTAAATTTTTTTGAAACTTTTGACCGCTGTCCCAAAATTACCTCCAAGAGCAAAAACCAACAACCATGATATCCTCGACCCAACCTGTGGGTGGATGTTTTCAAGAAACACAGCGAGACACCACACACTCGGAGAGAAAGCGTTTGTGAAACCGGAACTCTGAGAGGAGAGCACTCGATTCCTATGGAGAAGAAGAAAGTGCCTAACCAAAATACTTAGGCCAATTAGTGACAAAAGTATCTTGGAAAGTTTCTTAGCAAGTTAGAAAACCAACGCAAAAAGCAGAACTCAAAATAGAGCTCAATCGTGCAAGAATCGAACGAAACAGCGTGAAACAGCTTTCAGACCCTCACCCCGACATGTCCGGTTGGTATACCGGATGGTTTTCATGACTTCGGACCAGTCACAGTCAGCTCATAGCATATTGGACTGCCCGGTATGCAGTTTCAGCATAGAGAAACTTTGGGAGAAAAATAGAAAACTCAATCAAATGGTATCCAAAAATTATGAAATTTTAATTCTAGATTCTAGACAAACTAAGGAAGGTCTCCACAAAATTTTAGCTCAAAACTCCAAAGTTAAGTATACCAGATGTGTCCGGTATTCACACCAGATGTGTTCGGTATGCACGAGTAGAATTCTAGAAATTTCGATTGCAAAGCCAAAACTCGACCAAATCAACTCAGATTGATCTAAAATTTTGCAGAGGGGTTCACAAGGTAGTTAGAAGACTACTCTATGAAGATCATAACCCTAAACTTGTTGCAACTTTGGAACTCAGCAAAATTTGATTCAAGAACAAGTTTTACCCAAAAAACTTGATTCGACCAGATCTATGGATTCGTGAGGATTTAAACAAATTCTTTCAGTAGAAAGAATCAACCCATGACTAAGATCAAGTAAAATCAAGCGGTTCACAAAGAGACTAATCACAGCTCAAGAACCAGGCAAGAACATGAAGAGAGGAAAGCGGGGAAAATGAAGAACACGAATGTGAATTGACACAAACTATTCAAAAATCAAGTCCCGGAGGACATGAGGAGGTAAGGACCTCCATTCCCACAATCATCTTCGGTTCAATACACAGGTAGAGTAGTTCTCTCACCTGTGGACCTCTCTCACAAGCAGACTAGAGGAAGGGAAAACCTAGATGAAAACTACAAATGGAAGAGGAGAGGGAGATGGGGGCTCCCTCATGCCTATTTACGGGGTTTATTTCACAATCCCAGTTTTACCCCTCTGTGCATACTAAGTGAACCACCTAGCCCTAAGACATTATGGTCCAACTCGACGAAGTCTTCGATCCGACGGCCACCGCGCCTTCTCACCAGTAGCTTTGCCTCGACGCGAACTCTCCGATGCATGAGGGTTTAGGGTTTTGAGGCCCAAACCCAGAAACCACCTCCGTTGGTTTGAGGCTGAAACCAACAAACCAGCCCATGAAGCTTGCACTTGTCGATGTCCCAAGTGCTAGCCACCGCGGTCTCACCTGGCGTCTGGGTCCCTCGGTCCAAGCCTCACGTCTGTCCTTCACCGCTCCTGGTCCATCGGCACGGCGCACCTCTACTTGACCTTCACCACACCGTTAACCATCGCCTCCGAGCTCAACATCTACACAACACAAGCCAAGAGACATGTCGCACACGCAGCTCATGCCACGGTTAGTCCAACATTCAACCAAAGCACTAGCTCGTTGAACAATCACCCATCACACAAATCCAAACCACAAGGGCACATCCCAACCTTGTGTTCGCAATCTCCCCCTTGATGGGTGCATTGTCAACACCAACACACAACGGCTGAGAGAAAGAAAAAGAAGAAGAAAAGAAGAAAACTCACCAAATGACCAAAAGCCAATAAGAAGCCAAAACGGGTCATTCGAAGTGAGCAAAACTTGGTCCCCAAAGACATGGGCAACGGCTCGACGCAACCAAGTAAAACACAGCTAGCCCTCAAGAAGAGGCAGAAAACAAACTCAACACCGCTAGCAAAGCACAAAGCACTCAAAAATAGCTAGATCCTCCAGAAAGAGGCAAAGGCTCAACACATCTAGCAAAATGCAATACAACTCCCCCTGAGCAAATGCATAGATGAGTGCAAACAATCTTCTCCCCTTCTACCCTTTGAGAACAAAACTCACCCTCAAGAAGACATCCCTTTTGAAACAAAGTGCTTGTGTGTGACTACTTTGTGTGACTAAAATTCAAAAAAAAACTTTGTGTGACTTCCTCTCCCCCTTGTTAAGCAAAGTTGTGTGGGAGCACTTCTCCTCCTTGTTGATAAATGCACACATCAAGCTCTTAAAGTTTGAAACTAAAGCTCCTTCTAGGAAAATATTATGAATGCACATGAACGCAAAAGCTTTAGGAATATAGCAATTTGAGTGAAAAGATGCTGTAGTGGGTGCTGTTATGTGGGTGTAGCAACATATACAAGTGCTAGCAAATGCTCAAACTGATCAAGTGAAACGAAATATGAGTGTTAAGCACTTTTGAGTAGTTTTAAGCATTTCAAAATGGGGTTCACCACCAAAGATAGTACATAGCAAGTATAGGCTAGAAATCAACCTAGTGCTAACAAGTGTATACAAGGTGAACTACCCCAAACAGCGGTCACACGTCATGTCAAAGATGAACCTAAGACGTGTTTTTCATCAAATTTGTAATTTATCAGAGTTTACAGGTTAACACAAGAATTAGTCAAACATATGTGTACGAGAGATTGTCAGTACCATCTACCTAACTTTTCAACCATGCCAAGCCTATGCCAAAGACAATCAGAAACTTAAGACAATGGTTTCGGTCATCCACTGTAAGGTCAAGTTCAATCAAAAGTGCAAATAAAAGCAGTCTCGATACCTTGATGTGGGATAGTACAGATCCATCTTGATCTTTTCTCTTCACTTAGCTTAGTTTTCAAATTTTAGCACAAGATTGGTTGTCTAACAAGTGAATGACTCAAAGCATGAGACATAGCAACCTAGCACATATATGATAGCATAAGGGATCTCAACAAGTTCGACACATACTAGTTGCCATCTCAGCGGTGAACAAATTTTAGATTTCAACAAGTTTAATCATGTTCATAATTGTAAAGTAAGCTTAGCTCATAACATGTATCAAGTGACCAATAACAGCCTAAGCTACAAGCACCATCATATACTCACATCACATACCAAGGAGAGCATAATTTTATTCTAATGGCGATAGACATGAAGCTCAAAAATGCAATATCATACATGATGCAATGTTATGCAATATGATACAAAAGCCAAAACAAAATACAAAGAAAGTCAAAAACTAGTATACAAGACCCAAAGCTTCCCTTCTCTAAAAAGGGAAGCAAATACCCAACCAATTCCCCTCACAAGCAAGCAAAAGTAGCTTGATCAAGGAGTTTTGTAAGGATATCTACAAGCTAGTTTTGGGTGACTACAAGCTGCAAATTGATATCGCCTTTCTCATAGTGATCACGAAGAAAGTGAAAGCGTAAATTGATATGTTTGGTTTTAGAGTGGAGGACAGGGTTCTTTGCTACGCTTATGGCACTCGTGCTGTCACAAAGCAAAGGAACCTAGCAAACTCTAAACCAAAGTCTCTCAACATGGAAATCATCCATAGGAGCTAGGAGCAACAAGCAGTAGCGGCAACGTACTTGACTTCTATTGTGGACTGGGCAATGCTACTTCGCTTGTGAGAAGACCAAGAGACAAGTGAAGATCCCAAAAACTGACAAGTACTAGAAGTTGACTTGCGATCCAAGCAACAACCCACAAAATCAGCATTCAAATAACCGCACAAAGACAGGGTCGAAGAAGAGGAATACCAAAGACCAAATTTGGGAATGAAACGAAGGTATCTCATGATCCTTATAGCCTGCTTGTGGGAAGAGTGCGGAGATGCCTGAAAATGAGCGCACGGACACACTGCAAAGTGTATGTCCGGCCTCATCGCGGTCAAGTACAGGAGTGAGCCGATCATGCTCCTGTACTCCTTCTGGTCCATGGGTTCACCGTCCTCATTAGCATCCAGTGCCATCGTCGTTGACATGGGCATCAAAAGAGGCTTGGCCTCGCCCATATCAAACTTCTTCAAGATATCCTTCATGTACTTACCTTGATGCATGAATGTCCCATCATGGGTCTGCTTGATTTGTAACCCGAGAAAGAAGTTAAGCTCTCCTATCATGCTTATCTTGAATTTCCTGCTCATTGTATCTACAAATTCTGTAACCAAAGCATGAGAAGAACCACCAAAAATGATATCATTTATATATATCTGAACTAAAAGAGTATCATTGCCTTGCTTGAGGAGAAAAAGAGTTTTGTCCACTGAACCCATTTTAAAACCTTTTTGAGCAAAAACGACTTCAAATGCTCATACCATGCTCTAGGTGCTTGTTTCAAACCATACAAAGCTTTGTGGGTTTGAAGATATGGTTTAGAAACTTTGGGTTCTCTAAACCTAGGGGTTGCCTCATATAGGCCTCCTCTTCTATATACCCATTTAGGAAGGCACTCTTAACATCCATCTAATAAAGCTTAAAAACCCTTTGAAGCGGCAAAGGCTAACAAGATTCTAATGGCTTCTAAATGAGCTACAGGAGCAAAGGTCTCTTCATAATCTATACCCTCTTTCTAGCAATACCCATAGGCTACAAATCTAACTTTGTTTCTAACTACCACCCCATCCTCACTCTGTTTGTTTTTGAAAACCTGCTTAGTTCCTATGGGATGGCAATCTTGTGGAGGTGGTACTAAAACCTAGACTTAGTTTCTCTCAAAGTTTTCTAACTCCTCATGCATGGCATTAACCCAATTAGGATCAGATAGAACATGTCCAATATTCGGGGCTCAAAAGATGCAACAAATGCAAAATGAGTGAAGTGAGAGATGCGATAAGACCTGAACCACGTGACTTGCTGGTCAATGTCGCCGATCATCATCTGAGGGGGTGGTGACGCTGAATATGGGTTTGGAACCTCTCTGGTAGAAGTCGCCTTCCCCTCAACAGCAGCTGGTGCCTCCTCAGTGTTGATGGTCATTAAACTCCAAATATAACCACCAACTATTGCATGAAATGACATAAAATGAATCACAAACTATAGTTGTAGGGTTTAATTCTAACAAGTTTCATGAGTTTTAGTGCTCTCACTAGTTTTATAGGATTGTAACTTATCACAGTAGAAAACATGCTCAAATAATGAATTAGAGTGCACCATTGTGAAGAGCTCGTCGAGATGATCGAAACGGTCATATCATTTGCTATATTTGGAGTCCGGGATCAAAAGATATCAAATCCACAATGAAAGCTGCAAAAGAATATTCTAGAAGTCACCAGAGGACACTACACCGAAGCTGGGCCAAGGGGGCCCACCTAGGGGACCGTTCGTTCACCTCCTGGCCCATTCGTGGCCCGCTTCGCCCCATGCACTCCACCGCCTTTGAGAAAGAATCTCAGCCATCCGCTGAAGTCAGTTTGATCCAAGGGCTCATGTTTCACGCTCCGGCCTATAAAAGCAACCCCAGACCCCCTCCCTGATTCATCCTAAAAACCCTAATTCATATTCTCTACTCAGGATTAGAGCCTCTAGTAATTTAGAAAATAGAGAGAGAGGAGACGAAAGAGTAGATGAGGAGTCGGCTTGTCAGATCTTTCTCAACTTTGTACCTCTATGGAGATGATTCTTCAACGATTAATCTCTAGGTTCTTCTGTTGGTAATTCTAAGTTTTCTATTTAATTAAGTTCAGTTCTTACTTTACTTTGCTTACGGGATCTCCGCTCGTATCGAGTGCTCTAGTTATTGTGCATAGCTAGAGTAGTAATCAATAGCGTAGACGTGGTATCTAGGCTAGTGTTTGCTTGAGTTTGTGTCCAATTCTTACGATTAGTTATGGTAGCCACAGAGGTGACAGCTCTATTGGCCTCCATATTCCACCACGTCAGAGTTAGTGTTTCGTAGAGCTTTTGGCAGTTCGAGAGTTGAAAGGTACTGTTGCTCTAAAGTAAGTATAGTAAGCCTGATCCATAGTTATCTAGTTGACCTTAGATAAACCCTCTTTACCCATAAAAATATTTATTTCCCTATTCTTAGATGTTCTTATTTTGTTACTAGTTCACTTCGCGTTTCTCGTAGAAAAATCGATACCTTGAAATACTCTTAGGTGAAGGCTACAGCGGTATTCGTGCACTTGCGGATCTTTTCTGTTTATATTAAAATATACCAACGAGCTTTCTAGCACCGTTGCCAGGGAACGGTAGCTATTCTGAGATTGAACCAAGTTCATTCGTGTATCCTTTACTTTCCTTTTTATCACCACCTTTATCCTACCACATGGATTCCACGCCTATCTTTCAATTTTTGGCTCCAAATGGCGAGTTATTGGAGCCTCTACCACCATCACATCCTATACTTATAGATGGCTATGAGCTTCATCCTGCTTTCATAGCCATGGTTCGGGAGCAACCCTTTTCAGGATTAGAAGACGAAAATCTCTACACCCATCTTAGAGAATTTAAGCAATTGTGTTCTTACTTGACTATTTCTGGCATGACACAAGAGACCATTAAATGAAAATTATTTTTGTTCTCCCTTTTGGAAAGAGTGAAACAGTAGTATGCTCACACTGTAGAAGGAGTGAAAGGAAACTGGAATGAATTTTGAGACAAATTTTATCTTGCTTCCTTTCCTCTTTCTCGGATCGCCGCTCTTTGAATAGAAATTCTTACCTTTCAACAAAAGGAGGAAGAGACTCTAGGAGCAGCTTGGACTAGGTTCATAAGTCTTATCAATACCGATCCAACCCTTCACTTGCCTGACCACGTGCTTCTTTACCACTTCCATCTTGGTCTTAGCAAGAAAGCTGCTCTGTATCTCGACTTATCTTCTGAAGGTTTATTCTCGCACAACACCATAAGTGAGGAGAAAGCCATTCTAGAGAAAATCCTTAAAAACACCCCTTACACTGGCGTTTTTGATGAGTTTCCTGAATAAGAGGAAGAAATTGAGCCAAGCCCCGACTAACAAGAGGATGCAGACACAACCGAATCCAAAATCCCTTCAAATTCTTCTGATGATTTGGTTGTCAAGGAACCTCCCATTGAGAAAACACAATATAATCTGGGAGATGATGAACCCCATCCTTTCTTGTTTCCTTTTGAAATCAAGGATGGTCTTTTTGAAGATTTTAGAAATGCCTTGAATTTACCAGTTCAAGTGAAGCCTCTGGCACACTCTGTATCATCTGAGGATGATGATGGTCCAAATAATGATTCTTTCCTTATGGAATACATTAAAGGACTATCGGCCATCATGAGTCATGAGTGGTTGCTAGAAACGGAGTTATCCACTGAGGTAGTCCAAATCATTGCTCCCTCAGACGTAATCTCTTGCATCCTTAAGGGAACCACCATAGAGGCTCACTACACTCCAACCATTGGGATAAATATCATTTCAAAGGCTTTGACCGAACAACTTTGTCCCCAATGAGTTTTTGATCCCATCCAATAACGAATTTCTTCTGGAGTTACTCTTGAAAGTTATGGGGTCATAAGGTCTATTCCGTTACGAATAAGATGTTCTGAGTATCGCCTAGATTTTCATATCTTTGACATCTCAGATACATCTATCTTGATTGGTGCACCTTTTGGGATACTCTTTCAAGAAAGACCAAATACTTTCTTACAAATCTAATCCTATAAAGTTTGTATTGTAATAGCTAAAAAATATTAGCTTAATTATTATTCAAAGTTTTTAAAGTTTGAATCTTGATATGCGTGTGCGCCAGATAAAATGGACTGGAGGGAGTATAAGAGTTTGGTGTGGAATATTCTACCCCTAGGTTGTAGAATAGCACGTATATAGATAAAATTGTATATAAATATATTAATACAATATTTATCAATAAGTGAATCTAAAAATATAAGATTTTTCACAAACATCTAAAAGACTAAAGTACTTGTTTAAGTCTATTTTTGGCTTCTTAACCCTTATCTTTATCTAACTTCGGCATCTCAAGTCCTCAGCTATCAAACTGTTCAATTTTAATCCTGAGACGGTTTTAAGTGGTTAAAACGGTTTTAATAGTTGAGATATTAAAGTTAGACGTTTTTATAGTTGAGAACTAAATTTAGCTAAATTTAGTTCTCAACTATAAAAGCGTCTAACTTTAATATAGACAAAGGTAAGATTTAAGAGGCTAAAAATAGACTTAAATATTGGAGAAATCGTGTAGCTGTGCCTATGCTGTGCCAACAGAAGTAACCACAAGCATCGAAGCACGATTTGATGGTACGCGGGCGGATTTGATCGTTCAGGTAGCTCTAGTTCATCCCTCCCAACCGGGGGAAAAAAAATCCTCTCACATGTAAAAAATGAAGGAAAAATAGTCCTGCTCATTGTTATCACAATCATTTCAACTGTACAAATAGAACTTTGGTGCATTCGCAGGTGGCTAGTTGCAAGTGAAAAGATGGCAAGATGCAGTCGGAGAGAGACATCACATCAGTGTTGTCGTGGCACGCCGGCCGGCCGACATGTTATCTATCAGAGACGCCACTCACATTTCCAGTGTGCGGTACTTCGATTCATCGCGTCCGTCCATGTGCAGCTTTCCAGTTCGCACAGACCACAGATTGTATTTCTGCATGACCTGTCCATCTGTGTATCGCTACCGACAGGTGCTCGATCTGTCGATCAGTCCCTAGCACGATTCGATGCAAGGCCACTAGGCTCCATGCCTGGAATCCATCGACCGGCCACCACACGCGGTACCAATAATAATAATGGAGATGGCGATGGAGATATATACAGGCAGCCGCATTATTGATGCCCTCCCTCCATCGATCGGATCGGATCCCTAACCTACCACATCATCATCATGCACTGCTTTAATCTGGATCGGTGCCTAATTAATTAAAGGCATTCAGTCACCATGCACAAATCATATACAGTAGGCATGTTTAACTTGGATCTTTACCCAGACTTTTACAAAAGCAGAAGGATTGCCTGTCCTAATTGAATTGATAGTGGAGTTTTTCTAGGGTTAAATAGAACCATGATGTTCTCGAGAAATGCAATTACTTCTAATCCAATAGGATCGATGCTATTAAAATTCTCTCTGAGGTCCGAAATATGACATTTTGTATGCTCACTGTGTTTTTGACCTAAATGCAGGCGTATGAACAAACATGTATTTAGTGTGGACAAAAATGCACCTCCAACTCCTTTTTCCTCCCACTCGTTGACATACGGAGGCCTACTCACCAGTTCTCCACGTACTCCTTCTCTCCGTAGTATCTTCACCATCTCTGGGTCACTTGAACTTTATGGTCCGCTAGCCATCGATGAGACTATGCCTATAAAAAGGAGGGTTATTGTGGCTGCACGCATGTGCTCGCGCCACCGTTGTGCCAGAGGGAGTGCAACCGACCCTATGCCGAGTCCCTCTACTCGAAGCTCCACCACAATGCCTCCATCCTTGTCACAGCCCTTCGCTCTCTCGCCTCGTCCTCCGCTTACAAATCCAAGGTCACCACCTAGTCCCTCACAGACCACGACCGCTTTTGTGGACCATGCCTCCTAGCACATCGTGGCCGACCAAGACTTTATGCCTCTGCCACGTCTCACATCAACTACCTCATCATTGATGTCTGACATCATCTTCTCAAACTGGAGCTTCTCTTTCTTGGTGCTCTCACACGCCACCTCCAACTAGATCTACCTCATGGACATATACTCCTATCTTTCGATCTCTTCCTCTCCCTTTCTCTCCAAGTCCTCTCCCTTTCTCTCCCAGTTCGATGAGTGCTCGATGAGCATGATAGGTGACATCGCTCCTAGGTTAGCTCCTTGCCATGAGTGTAGAATCTCCCATATAATCTGACCTCCTCCGTTCCATGCCCACTACGACGTTCACGCGCGACATGGCCAATCGGTTGGGGCTCCATGAGGATATGTTCAGCCTCATCATCATGCACTTCCCATTGCTCAGTCTCCTTAGCTTCCATATCATCTGCACCTCCTAGCACTCCATCGCAACCGCCTTTACTGGCCACCATGGCTGGCCGTGCCCTGACAACCCATGCTGATGGAGATGACACTAGAGAGAGGAAGAGAGAGATTGTGTGCAGGACTGACAAGTGGGGTCCTTATGTTAGCTAGTGAGAGGGAGAGGTATAGGAGGGACATTTTTACACATACGAAAATACGGAGGTGTTCATACGCCTCCACATAGGCTATCCAAAGACTCCGTGGACATATCAGTGGTGTCTTTCAAACTCAGAGAAATATGGTGGCATTATGTTTATTAGCTGAGAAGTAGTGGTGCTCCTCAAAAACATAAAAATTATAATCAATGATATGTTTCTAATTAACCTTAGTTTCTACTTGTTATGGTGCTTTCTTACTGCCCACGTGCCTTTCTCACTATCACACGTCCAATAAAGACAGTGACAAATTATAGAGTTGATGGGTCAAAAGGGGCTCACAAGGAGGATGCAGCCGAGGCTAGTGGGCCCCATGGCCCGCCCCTAGGGAGGGGGCGGTGTGGGGCGCCAGGGGAGGCGTGCGGCAGCTACCCCGGCCGCCGTCGCCGCTTGCCGCTGGTGGAGGCCGTGGGGCCCCACCGCTGCCGCCATTGTCGCCGTCGTCTTCGCCGCGAAGTTACCTTTATTATTATTATTATTATTATTATTTAGAAAATTAAGAATAGGAAACGAGAAGTTTGTGTTCGATAAGGACTTTTCGTTAGAGTCCACTTGGGACTATAAATATTATAATTAGGGGATTGTAATCGGATCAATTAAGAAGTAATTGGGCAAAAATCCTTTATTCCTATTCTCCCGCGCTCGCGCTCTCTCTCTCCCTCACCCTAGCCGTTGTCGCCCCCTAGCCGCCGCCGCCACGCCACTGCCCTAGCAGCGCGTGCCCCTCCCCCTCCCTCCTCTTGCTCTTCCAATCCACCAAGTCTAATCCACCCTTTCCGCCGCATGTGTTACAACTGGTATCAGCAGACCAGGAGTAATCTATGGCTTCCACCACTATTGTTACGTTCAAGAGGATCCTCGACGCCTTCACCGTCACCTTCAGCGACCACGTTGATGAGATGAACCGCCGTCTCGATGACCGCCTTCGTATAATGGGGGTACGCCGTGCTGCGAGGAACGGATCTACACCGACATCTTTGACCTCACTAGGCATAGATAGAAATTCGCACATCATGCGAATTCAGGAGCTCAATATGACTACTTCCACACCGGCACCACTACTTCAAAAGGAGGCAACGGCTGCGATCAAAGAGGCCACGACGACGATCATGGACCGCGTTGTTCCAGATGCTCCGCTATGGCGCCCACTGCACAGCGTCAATTTTATAACACCAACATACAATGAAGCGATAGATCCATTGCCGTGGATGTCTAGAATGCAGCTTCTGTTCTGTCTGTGCAATGTTCCTGAGGAGGAAAAGGTAAACTATACAGCTTTCCATCTGACAGATATTGCTTCTGTATGGTTTCTGAAAATCTTAGCAGCAAAAGCTATCAGCGATTGGGAATTGTTCACGTGGATTCTCCGTCATGAATTTGGTCACCTTCGGTCTCCAGACTTTGCAGAGTGGCCATGACAGATTGGATCAGTGGATGACTACATCATGAAATTCACCAACCGTGAAAAGCAATCGACCAACGTCAGTAAGTTTGAGAAACTTGACATCTTTCTTTTAGGGCTATCACCGGTATTACACCATCTTCTCGACTCACCCTCCCTGTCATCTCTGGAAACAGCCAAGCAATTGGCTCGGGAGCTTGAACAGCAGCAGGAACTATCACCATGGTCGGTTCGGCAGGAGACACCAGCATCCCCGACCTCTCCCTTGTCAGCAACAGGTCTTTTGTTGAATAGTCAATTAGGTTGAGAATTCTGCCCCACACGTATTTATGTTTCAATTCTTTATGTGCAAAGGAGCGTAGATATTGTTTTTTTGAATGTGTGGCTGCAACTGAATGGACGGATATCTATAGCCTAATTTGTCAAACTCACCTTTTCTTTTTTGTTACAAATAACATATTATTTTTTAAATGTACTACAATAGATTTATTTCTCATATATTAATCCCCTATCACAACAAGCTAGCTAGTTGCTCATCAGATGCTTGTGCATTTCGTTTTCAGGAGGAAACAGCCTATCTGACGCAGTATAATGACAACACAGCGTGCAACCACAATTAAAATATTGTGTATACGTACCCTAAAAGAAACCATTGTATTCATAGCTGAATCAAATCAAATATTCAAAGAGAGCCGCACGTAGTGCGGATGGCAGAAGCCGGTGGTTGGCTTGCTGCCCACCAGCGTTCGAACCATGGGTTCGACGTTTGGTGTCTCACCGGGGTTTTTCCCCAGGGGTTTTTCCCAGAAATAAATTTTCAGGTTCTGGACGAACGCATAGAGCCACAATGGTAGTGCAGTCTATGGACTTCGTCGATCTCTAGAAGGATGCGTGTTGTGTATAGTTCATAGATCTAATATGCGCTAAGAGTGTAGGTTCAAAAAAATCAAATATTCAAATGTGCATTCTACTAAAAAAATTATAGGAACATTCCATCGCCAAAGCCCAAAGGAAACTGCCTGTGTGTGTCTATATATATATATGTGTGTCTCTATATATAGGCTATTCTACACCTAATAGCTAATACTGACTAATACTGAAGAAAATTCAAAAATATTGAACACTACTGAACGCCAACTACTGACTAATACTGAATGCGGTTCAGTATCGTTAAGTATTGTTCAGTATATTTTGGTCAAGATACTCAAGAGCACTCAATATTAACTACTGGGTGTAGAATATTATTCTACACCTAGAGTGTAGAATAGCGCTATCATATATATATAAGGAAACAGCCTGTGTGTGTGTATATATATAGGAAACTGCCTATATATATATATATATATATATATATATATATAAAGGAAACAGCCTGTATGTGTGTGTGTGTGTATATATATAGGAAACTGCCTATACATATAGGTTTTCCTACTCCCGGGAGTTGCTCCCAACTACGGAGCATGTACGGCGTTAAGGTTCCGGCTAATTAGGAGAAGCAAACGGATTGCTCCAATCTATACCGGGTGCAACGACAGAGATCCAAAAGGCAAAACGGCAACTGAATTCTCGGCTCAATGCATGGAGCATCGGACGTTTGAATGCCACGCCAGCGCGGAAAAATCGATAGATCAGATTGGGAAACGTACGTGTTCACATACTTTAAAAATATCAAGCAGCTAGCAGGTCGTGTACCATTTTTTGGATTAAAATGTGTTGAATAAAAAAATTGATAGTATGTGGACATACTCACGTATTCATATATACTCTAGTTAGTATGGACGTGTTTACTTACTCCGATGCGAGTATGTCAGGATACTTGTTTGAACATACACATATATATATTAAAGTATGAGTATATATACCCATTACTTAGTATTAGTATATATGCATAGGAATTGGTCTAAAAGTATGTACCAATACTAATCTGAAAGTATAAACTGATACATGAATTGGTCTAAAAGTATGAACTGGTACTTTATTTTGACAAAAATATCAACTGATATGTATACTAATCTGAAAGTATAAACTGATACATGAATTGATCTGAAAGTATGAACTGGTACTTTATTTTGACAAAAATATCAACTGATACTCCCTCTGTCCCTTTAAATAACTGTCGCCGCTTCCCGAGAAAGAAATGCCGGCAATTTTAATAAATAATAAATATCATCGATTAGTATCATAATTAGTATCATCAGAAAGATCTTTAGATCTAGTTTTTTAACAAAATTATTTGAAGATATAAATATTGCACGTATTTTCTACAAATCAAGTCAAACTTGTGGCACGTATCCCATGGCGACAATTATTTAGGGACGGAGGGAGTACATACTCTACTCATACATCTCATGGAAGTATTAAAATGAAACTATGAAGTTATACGACGATCAGAACATAAATGAACTGAGGTAGCATAATAGAGTATGAAATCTTTCAAATCACAGCAGACGATGCCATGGTGCAAACTGTACGATCGGCAGGTGACACATTTCGTCGAACACCAGAAAGTCATTGACTGTGATGATGGACTCAACAGATTTTGGAGTAGATCCATCTAACCAAACCGATCATCAACAAACAAAATTGCTCAAGCAGATGAGCACCCAAACATCCAGTTATCATATTATCACACGTATAACTGAACTTGCAATAGTGCGGCAAGGAGCAAGGAGGCAGGGTACCACCGCCGTCCTACGGCCGACTGCGCTGCACGCCTGCACGGCGAAGATGCAGGTTGGAGGGAAGCCGTCGTCGCCCCTGCGTCACGCTGCCATAGGATGGAAGGCAGGGGCCGCGCCGAGCGCCGGGGCCGTGGAGCCCGCCGGGGTTCCACCGCCACCATCACTACTGGAATGGAATGGGAAGGAGCGCTGGGGCGCCGTCGTCGTTGGTGAAGGGGAGACGGGCCGCGGCTATGTTGCTGAAGGGGAGAGAGTCATGGATGGTGACTGGGCGCTGCCGCCGGTGGAGTCGAGGACGGCACGGCACGCTGGGAGTGCACGCCGCCGCCGATGGAGTCGAGGATGGGAGGACACGCCGCCGCCGGATGGATGACGCCGGATATAATGACTACCCAATTTTCTAATATATATATCAATTAAATTAGCGGGTCTATTAATTGAACCCGCTCCACATCATTCGCGTGGAAAGAGACGGTGGAACGGCGTCAACAACTCAACCTTTGCCCGTTAGGTGGGTCCACATACTGACTGGTTGGACGGTCATATGGCTGTGCTTTTAGACGGGAGTAACTGCTCCTAGGGAGTAGGAAGAAATTTTCCTATATATATACATGAATGGACAGTTAAAGTAGGTTAATTGTTAGCTTTCTCTGTCCATAAATCGAATATCTATGCACGACCCAATTCAAAGAGGAATAAATATCTCTGGTTCAGGGTCGCCATCGTCATTATATTCCGTGTGATATGCGAGGGAAGCTCTATCTAGCTTAGCGCTTTTTCCCCCTTCCCAACCGGCCGACACCTTCTTCTCCTTGTGATCCAATTGCATCACATCGTGATCCTGCCTTTGCTCAAAGTTAATGCCCAAGGAGGAAAAAAATCACCACATACACAGAGGTTGCTTAAGCCACAAACAATGAATGTAATCGGCTGTGCTTTGTTGCTGATGCAAAGCACTGAAGCACACAGCTTAACAGATCAATACTCTGGCCATCATCATGTGCACTCAGGTGGCGTTTGGATTGTGGGAAATAAGAGATGGGATAGAAAAAGAAAAATAGATAAACAGTTAGGATTAAATGAGTTATAAAAATAAACGGTCAGAATACAATGTTACCTAGAATGGGATACAATATTCCTATCCCTCCATCCAAACAACTTCTCAGGAATTATATTCATGAATCATGAACTCGGTATGTAGTATATTTAAGATTCATGAACTGCGTACAATACAACAATCATTCTTTCATTTGACTAGTAGTATTAGTATATAAAGCTGGATTAGTGTTACCGACGTGTTGAAAAATGCTGATCAAGGAATATTCTAAGGATTATCCATCTGCCGACACTGTACCTCAGCTTGCTTTGATCGGTTAGAGTCAGCCAATCACCGGCCAATTCACGAGGTCGGTGGGCCTTCCAGCCAACTACAGATATGGGGCCCACTGCCCCCTGCCCTACGGTACCCGGTCCAATTGGATAGTGCACGTAGACGCGTGGTGCATATCAGATTCATTCACATTTTCCCATTTTCTTCTCTGTTCGTGCTCTCATTAACGCCCTCGCCAGTCGTCTGTCGTCACCATCGTGGACCACGACATTCACCGGTAAGAAACAAATTTAGGGTTCGGTTGGAGTCTTGGAGAGAATTTCAACCAGAAATCATTTGAGCTCCAATCAAAAAAAAGAAAAAGAAAAAGAAATCATTTGAGCTGATCAAAGTTTATAGAAATTAGCTAAGCATTTTGGTAGGAACCATTCCAGGCCATCGTTCCATGTCAACTGAAACGTGGCCTTAGAGGACTTATTCCCTGTTTGGTTCCCTGTAGACAGTAGCTACTCTATAGTAATAACTTTTTTTTTTTTTTTTGAGAATCTATAGTAATAACTTTTAGATAACAATTACCTTACTAGTTAGACCAAATCAGATAATAGCAGCTAATAGATGGAGCAACAACTTAGCCTTATCAATTAGCTGTGTATATATCCAAGCCTCCTCTCCTGGATAATAGGTACTCCCTTCGTTCCAAATTATAAGTCGTTTTGACTTTTTTAGTATATCTATTTTGCTATATATCTAGATATAATAATATGTCTAGATACATAGCAAAATGGATGAACAAAAAAAATTAAAGTGACTTATAATTTAAAATGGGAAGAGTAGTTAGCTAATACTAACTAGTTGCTACTCTCTCCGAACCCTTTTCTTAGGTGAAGGGTTGCTACTCCACAAACCAAGACGTTTTAAAGAGAGCATGCACGAGAATTACTGCTGGCCAGGTGCCGTGCTTGCGTTGGCTATCCTATCCATGCGGGTGACGCAAGGGCTGCTCCATCGGCTCGTTTATTGTGCAGGTAATTTAATTGCCACAAGAACTGCTCGTCTATTGGTGTGGATGTTAATAACTGATGCAAATAAACACTTTAAATTCATAGAACATATGCCTCAGAGCAAAGCAACGTCTAACATGTCGGTCTTTCTCAGAAACGCACATGCGCCTAAAAAATCAGCCAGAAGGGAGCTAACTCCTATCAGATAATGGATCCAAACAGGACATTAATAATTTGAACATTGACGGGCATATTAATAACCACCTCTAAAAAGATATTGTTGAAAATACTGCTATATAAATCAGAGTATATACAAGTGTCTTGTGCATACCTCATGACACGTGTACGTATTTCCGCATCACAATAATGACCGTCATCTCCACCGTCCATGCCACCAAAGTCCACAGTCCGGGCCTCCCAGCTCCATCCGGCGGCTATATAAGACGAGCAAGTGCCAAGGCGCCAAGCAAGCACAACTGCAACAACCAACCAACCCATTGATCCAATTGTCACTCGCTCAGTCGCTCATCTCTCTCGACCTTCGTTTTCCTTACCCATGGCGGAGGAGAAGCACCACCACCACCTGTTCCACCACAAGAAGGACGAGGAGCAGCAGCCCGCCGGCGACGGGTACGGCGAGGCCACCGAGTACACGGAGGCCACGGTGACGGAGGTGGTGTCCACCGGCGAGGACCAGTACGACACGTACAAGAAGGAGGAGAAGGAGCACAAGCACAAGCAGCACCTCGGCGAGGCCGGCGCCCTCGCCGCCGGCGCGTTCGCTCTCGTACGTCGTCGTCCTCCGCCTCTCCTCCTGAATGTTTTTTATTAATTACATGAACGAATGAATCGATGATGAACATGAAAACTGATGATGATATATGATCGTCGTCTCGTGGATGTTTTGTGGACATGTATGTGTAGTACGAGAAGCACGAGGCGAAGAAGGACCCGGAGCACGCGCACCGCCACAAGATCGAGGAGGAGATCGGTTGCGGCGGCGGCCGTCGGCTCCGGCGGCTTCGCCTTCCACGAGCACCACGAGAAGAAGAAGGACCACAAGGAAGCCGAGGAGGCCGGCGGCGAGAAGAAGCACCACTTCTTCGGCTGATCCCACCGTCCCGTACGTCGACGTGCGTGCACGGCCACATGTATGTATGTATATGTTGTACACGTATATGTATCTACACGACTACACGCACGTATATACAACCTCCCCGTGTGCTACGCGTGTGTGTGAGAGTGTGATCGAGAGACTGAGAGGTGGGTCCGCACGCTTCTTCCCGTGTTGTGTGTATATTTAACATGTATGTATACGCGTGATGAAAATAAGTGGCTACTTAATCTATCAATCGTGTGTATGCGTGTGCGTATATATATGTACCTGTGGGTAAGACGACTGAAAAATTTGTGCAACTCTGATTTATTTGCTTATGTTTATGTTTGTCCAACAGTATTAGTGCCCATTTTATTTTATTGGACTAGCTATTAGCTACTTGACCTAAAAAACACCTTTCTAAAATCGGTACAAAAATCACTTACAAGTCAAAAAAGAGGGACTACATTACTACATACTCAAATTTTATCATTATCTAAAAAACCATATTTGCATTTAATTTTACATTTAGATACAGAGACTAGAATAGAAAACGCAAGGCCGAGGGATAATGACGTTTATTTCATATTGAATTTTCAAGTAGTGCAGGATACTTGTCGGCATAGTCTGCAAGGATAAATAACGACAGGGGCAGCTCCTTTTGCTCTCCTCCATCAAATTATGCGGCCGAGTAAAATAATTCCTCCATTTGTAAACACACATATGGCCATCCACATTTGAACTAGCTCAAAACTTCAAGCTTTGACTATTGGCTATTAAATTCTATATTTTTATATATATTCACAATATAATTATATGAAATAATACTTTCATAATATATATTTTATAAATTAAGATAACATGAGTGTGGATTAGTTTTCTTATGGTAGAATCTGGCTACCTAATAACTTCAAGTAATTGACTATTTTATGAAATTACTATCCTTTTAAAGGAAAATTTTAAAGTGGTTCAAGTTCTCGACTTTGCACGGTTACTTGTATTTTCTAGATATGTTTAGTTGTTTATTGTATCGTTTGGTACTAGGTGCTCACAAGGGTTAGATATATGTGCCCACTTATAGTGGTGAATGTGTCTATGTGCTTGTGAGTATCATAGTATGTAACTAGGAAAAAAAAACTGAAAAAAGATGACACTGAATTACGTGAGAGCTTCAGCCTTCGTCCTTGCAGTTGTGGACTGCTGAGTGCTTACATGGGTCTTCGCATTTTAATTCCTGACTTTTCTTCACTTGAACAGAGACCACAAAAGCTTTCGTAGCTCAGTTGGTTAGAGCACCCGTTTAGTAAGCGGGAGGTCTTGAGTTCGACTCTCAACGAAAGCATTTTTGTTTGCCTAACTTTTCTTTTTCTTTTTACTTTAACCTTCAACTGATTTTGTCCTTACACATCAACGAAAGCACTTTTGTTTGCCCTAACTTTAATTTTTTTTCCTTTTTACTTTAACCTTCAACTGATTTTGTCGTTACACATTGTTTTTTGCTTAGCTTTCCCCTTCTAGAAATTAAATCTTCCATCTGTGCAATTTATACTCCATCCTATCATGTTGTCCAATGTGTCACGACTGCCAATGTGTCGCGACTAATTTTTTTTA
Source organism: Chrysopogon serrulatus (assembly GCA_015844335.1). Taxonomy (NCBI): domain Eukaryota; kingdom Viridiplantae; phylum Streptophyta; class Magnoliopsida; order Poales; family Poaceae; genus Chrysopogon; species Chrysopogon serrulatus. The sequence goes on from JADLZL010007866.1 coordinate 86,190, forward strand.
AATGTTCCACAGATATTGAAACACCATATGGCACTAATCCATGTGATCTGATACAATGCTCGTGTTGCTCCTCACCACTGTTCTCATGCCAATGCTTTTGGTCGCTGGTTTACTTTGAATTTTGCACTGAAGCATCACCATTAACTTACCTTTAGAATGGTTAAATCATCTGCTATCTGCTCACCCTGCACCATAGGTGTTTGTGCATTTGTGTAAACCATCATGTGGTACTAGTACTACCATTCATGAAAAGCTCATTACATCTCTGTGAAAGTATGCAAAAAAATTGGGAAAATAAGTTGTTCAGTTTTATTTAACTCATGGTTTGTATCTATTTTTTTGCAAGCCAATGAGAGTGGTGGTTTCAGAAAGGGTGGATGCTCTTACTATTTTCTTTCTAATTGTTGGTCAGGCTCGCACTGTAGGTAAATAGCGACCATGCCCCAATATTTAATGTAGTTCAGGTTGGTTAGAGAATGATGTGCACTAATGGATTTAAGGTCAAAGATGTATACACGAACATCCCATACTCATATTGTATGTTTGATTCATGGGAGGTCTACGAAATATTTGAAATGGCACAAGAATATTTTGGGATATTATGCATCCTAAATTTGAATATTTTGGAACTTTTGGTTCATCAGAGGATTATAAACTGGGTAGCTCAGAACTTATGAGTGGTTGTTATGATATGACAAATGCTCCGATTTAATATGCTTTAATTGATTTTTTTTTGTAAAATAGAGGTGTTTCAACCAATTTATCTACCCTTTCAAAAAAAAAAAACTCATGGAACTAACAATTAAGGAGGTCAGTTGTATGAATTGTCACATATTCTGCTCTCTCATAATGTGTACCCACAACCAGATTTTTCTAATTCTTCTAGTGAGATGGGCTTCTTTTAATATTTTAGTATTCAAAATTTAGTATAAACTTTTCCTACTAAATGTCTCCTAGTGAGAATTTTCATATGCTAGGGCTAGTGATAGTGTTTTATTACTACTTAAAAACACTAGGAAGAAGCACACCCATTTGGTAGTGACCATTCATTAAATTACCATGACGGTATTAGGATAACTTGTCAATTTTGAAGCTGAACTCTCTCTTGTGTTCTATGTTGTAAGGCAGATTGACCTAGCTAGCTAGATAGATACCCACCCGTACGGCCTGACTGACTACACATATTCTTTATTGTACCTTGTTCATATTTGATATAATTTTAAAATATATACTCTTTTTTATAGGAATCCTTTACTTTTTATCATATATATGGTAACAACAATGTAATATCATCAAAGCACGATCATTGAAACATAATTCACGGCCACCAATTTTATAATTACCATATAAGCATATAATATATACCGAATATTATACCATATTCATTGTATTTAATTAATTATTAAGTCCAATTTTGCAAAATTGGCATGTACATAAATTGACGTATATGCGAAGTAGTTTCTCTAGATACGTCACACGTGTGTGCTGTACTATATTTTCTCTTGTATCTATTACCTAATAATAAAGAGATAAAATTTCTGTCTTTTTTATCTGGTCCATTCTAATTAGTTTTTTTTTTTTTGAGAGGAATACTGCCTTATTCATTCAACGAAATATAGTTACAAATGCCATCGGGAGGCTCCAAGCACCAAACATGTCTACCTATTGGTAAATTTACAGAGCTTCTAGCGGGGAGATGAGCATCAATATTTGAACTTCGTCCTTCAAAAACAAAATCAATCCTTGTGAAGTTCTTCCTTCTAGATTTTATTTCTAGGACAATGGTGCCATACCTGCCCATCCCCTCGCCCTGGATACTTCGAACTACGTTGGCACAATCACTGGCTAGCCTTGCTGCCTGCAAACCAAGGTCACTGGCCAAGGCCAGCCCTTCGCGACAGGCTATCGCCTCGACCACCTCTACATCAGTGTTTCCTTCCACTACCAGTGCCGAGGCTCCCAAGAAGTTGCCTTTCTCATCACGAGCCACAGCAGTCGATGCCGAGCGCCTTGAATTTTTAGAGACTGCCGCATCCACATTGATTTTGGCTAGCCCAGCCGGCGGTCTGATCCACCGCGGAGGTCATGCCCCCTGAGCTGTCGCTGTCGAAGTTTGTTTCTTCTCCGGCTAGACTTCCATGAGTTCGCCAATGAAACGCTCAACAAACAAATGGGTCGACAAAGGGCTCTGAAAATAATTATCGTGTATCGCCTTGCGTCTCGCATACCAAATCGCCTATAGCCGGACGACTACCATTGTGAGCTCTTCATGATTAAGTGATCGCATCACCTCTGCAAGCCAAGCCCTAGCGTCCAAGCATTGCACTTGGCATAAGAACTCGGTAATCTCCTCCCTTTCTAGGGCCCAAACACACCTGGCTAAGTTACACTCCAACAGCGCGTGCCTCCAAGAATCATCCGCGCCACATAAGGAACAACCCCCATCCGTAGCCATGTTCCTACGGTGCCTGACATCACCCATCGGAACTGAGTGCCTAGCCAATCTCCACAGGAATACCCTAATCTTAGAAGGAACCTTGATCTTCCACAACTCTCCCCATTCCTTCTCCTGTGATCTAGCTTCTGAATTGCTTGGGCGCTCCTCCTCCCATGCTGAATTGGTCTCCCGGCTTCGCACCAGCATGCGATAAGCCGACCTGACCGTAAAGACGCCAGATTTCTCATAGTGCCATGCCCAGAAATCTTCTTGCGGCATAGTGCTCAGAGGAATACCCTCAATAATCTCCCAGTCCATCGGCGTAAAAAATTCCTTCAACTTCTGTCTATCCCAACACCGCGAAGTCGATTCAATTAGCTCACTAACCAACTGTGGCGGGTTGGGTTTTGTTGTTCCAAGTGGTCGTAATAGGCCGTCTCTTGGGAGCCACTGCGTGTCCCAAATCCTCGTCGTCTCACCTGAACCGACCCTGGGGATCAGGCCTTGACGCATCACTTGAATACCATCGACCACCGATCTCCATACCCTGGACGGTGAAGGGCCCACCTCCCCCTCCAGTAGATCACCCGTTGGGAAATAAGCGGCCTTGAGGACCCGTGCACTAAGCGAACCAGGATCCTGCAGAAGCCGCCAAGCTTGGCGAGCCAACAGGGCTAGGTTAAATAACTCCATGTTTCTGAAGCCCAGTCCTCCCATGTGCTTTGGCTTTGATATATCATCCCAAGCAACCCAGCATGTTCTGCGCTTGCCCTCCTTGCTTCCCCACCAAAAGTCACGTAGGATACCATCAATATGCTTGCACAAACCTCTCGGCAGTTTAAAACATGACATAGAATATGTTGGAATGGCTCACAGAATCGCTTTTAATAAGCACCTCCTTGCCACTGGCCGAGAGGCTCGCTCCATCCATCCCCGAATCTTTCGCCAGACTCTATCCTTCAAATAAGTAAAAGCTCCATTCACTGAAGAACCCACGTCTGTAGGCATGCCCAAGTATTTCTCACTTAAGGCCTCATTCTGGACATTGAGAATTGCCTTAATCTCGCTTCGCACCTCGGCGCTACATCCCTTAGCAAAATGAATTGACGACTTATCCAAGTTTATCTGTTGTCCGGATGATCCACAATATAAGTTCAGGACATTCCTCATCTCTTCCGAGTTTTCCCTATTTGCCTTAAATAGCAGTAGGCTGTCATCAGCAAAGAGTAGATGACTCACTGTCGGAGAAGACGGAGCCACCCTTATTCCCATGAGACTCGATGACCGAACGCTGAAGTTTAAAAGGCACGAAAGGCCCTCTACTGCTAACAAGAAGAGATAGGGAGATATCGGATCTCCTTGACGAATGCCCCTCGTCGGTTTAAAAGCTTCCAAATTATGGTCATTTAACAACACTGAGAACGAAACTGATTTTATCATTCTCATAATCATCTCCACCCATTTACGATGAAAACCCAAACGGGTCATAATTCTCTGAAGGTAATCCCACTCCAATCTGTCATAAGCCTTCCGCATATCTAGCTTAAGAGCACAGAACCTGTTCTCTTTGGCTCTCTTTTTCTTCATGTAGTGCAGGCACTCATAAGCTGTTATAATATTATCTGTAATCAATCAGCCAGGTACAAAAGCAGACTACTCTTTTGAAATTATTTCAGGCAGAATAACGCGCAGCCGATTAGCCACCATTTTAGAGGCTATTTTGTAAATCACATTGCATAGACTAATCGGCCGAAATTGTCCGAGTTCCTCCGGCTTCCAACTTTGGTATTAGGACGATGCTCGTCTTGTTGATCAGGGCTGGGTCATCCTCCCCTCTCAACACTCTCAGCACCACCGCAGACACCTCCTCTCCACAGATATCCCAGTGCCTCTGAAAAAAATGAGCCGGGTACCCACTGGGGCCCGGTGCCTTTGTTGGGAACATCTGAAACAGAGCAGTCTTCACTTCCTCACTACTAAAATCTTTCAGTAGTAGGTCATTCATCGCTCCGGTGACCTTCACCGGTACTTTATCTAGTAGCTGATCCATGTGCACTGTCCCTTCTGACGTATACAGGTCTCTATAAAATTCTGTCGTGAGATCAGCTATCTCATTCTCATCTTCCGTAAAGCTCCCATCACTCTTCAATAATCTAGATATTTTATTTCGTTTTCTCCTTTGATTCGCTCTCAGATGGAAGAAACGTGTATTCCGATCCCCTTCTGTGAGCCAGGCAATTCGAGATCGTTGTCTCCACATAATTTCCTCCCTATAATTGAGCTCCACGATTTTGTCCACCACCTTTAACTCCTCATGGGACGGACTTGTTCTTGTCGGGTCCGATCGCAGCTGATCCAGCCGCGCCGTAAGACCCTTCAATTCACGATTTACATTGCCAAATGATTGTCGCTCCCAACCATGCAGGCTCGCCGACAAAGCCTCAAGCTTCTTTTGTAGCCCGTCCAGGGTCGTCACCCGTGGCTGGTCACCCCAGGCCTGGGCTAGCATACCCCTGAATTCCTCATGTCTCTCCCACATTAACTCATAACGGAATTGCTTGCGCCGTCTTCCTCCTGAGTTAAGCGGTCTGCTATCCCATCGTAATTCAATGGGGCCATGATCCGAAACCGCCGATGTCAAGTGTCTGACCACAGCGGTTGGAAACCTGGCACTCCATTCTGCGCAAGCCGATGCCCTATCCAGCCTGACGCGACAGAAGGAGCCTCCAGCCACTTTCTTCTCAAACGTCCATCTTCGCCCTTCGAATCCAAGGTCCACAAGGCCGCAGACATCCATCGCATCACGAAAGCCATCTATCTGGCTATGGCTTCGCTCCTGCACTCCTTCATGTTCCGACTGCAGGAGTACTTCATTGAAATCACCGATACATAACCATGGAAGATAAGAAGAAGCCTTGATGAACTTCAATATCTCCCATGTCTTGTGGCGTTCCGCAACCTGTGCCTCACCGTAGACACATGTCAAACGCCACGGCTCACCCCCACTCTCCGTAATGATAGTATCAATGTGGTATTGAGAGTACGGTAACAATTCAACCCTAGTATTATTGTTCCAAAAAATGCCAAGGCCACCACTGCGCCCTGAACTGCTTACGGCGAAAGCATTGTCGAAACCTAGGGTACCTTTCAAACCTTCCACCCGTGCTCGATGGACTTGTGTTTCCATTACGCAGAGCACAGTAGGGGCAACTTTCTTCGTGAGCTCACGAAGCTCCTTCACTGTCGCAGCGTTGCCCAATCCGCGATAATTCCAGCTAAGACAACTCATTGTGCTAGGCGGGCTCCCTCCTCGGAGTCCGCCGGAGAAAGAATTGCACCGTCGCTGCCTTGCTTCTTTGCCTTCTTCTTCTCATCCTTCAACTTTGCCCTCAAAACTTCTGCCATCACCATCCAATTTGGTTTTTCAAAATCCCAAACCTACGGTGTCCTTCTGAAACTAAAGTTCCACAAACCAGCGGCAAGCCTGCATGGGACCATTTTTTAACACTCACTGCAAATCTACAAGGAAACCTCTCCCAGTTATATGCTGCCCAAACCTGGCCAGCAGTAAAATTGTCAATCGCCCTCTCTTCCTCGAAGTTATGGTATTCATACTGCTGGCTAGTGCAGAGCTCATCTTCTTTAACACCAGATGGGTCATCAAAACAGGCAACCAAATCTTCTTCCATGGCAGGTGATGTATCATCAAAGCTGGCAACCCAAACGTCATCACCAAGAAGGCAAGGATCCGACCTCTTAATCCCAGGAGAACTTGCCACATCTGAAAGATGGTAATCCCTCCCATCGAAGCATGGCCTGTTGGCACGGTTACTATGCAAGGCTACATAACTATTACCATCTGGCCCCATAACCTCCTTTGTTTGATTGTGAGGACAGTTCAGCCAAGGAGAGAGGCGAACTACGGAAAACTCTGCCTTCGGTGCTTGCTTGCTTGCTAGTGTTTCACCGCCAAATTAAAATTACAGAGCACGTAAGAGCAGAACAGAGCAGGGTACCAGGAACCTCGCGCTGACGCCGTCGCCCTGGTCGCCGCGGCGGCGCGGCAACGTGGTTGTGTCGGTGCGGGAACGGGGGCGCGCGAAAGCTGACGACGGCCTCCGGGACCGGCTCGAGTCACCAGGTGCACCGAGCCTTGCTCTTGAGGTCGTCGCGGCCCTGGACCGGCGTGGAAGGCTTAGTGCGAGACGGCGGCGCAGTGTACGAGCTTGGATCGGCGCGTCGGCGCTCAAATGGTGGCGGGCGGCGCGGCTGCCCGCGGCGCGCTTGGAGTAGGGCGGCGGCTCGCGGAGCGGGCGCGCACGGAGCAGCGTCTCACAGCGCGGCGCGCAAGGAGCGGCGGCATGGACGGCGCCAGGGGTATGCCTGGGTATTCCTTGGAATACCCAGGATTTAGGTGCAAAAAATAAATACATATAGTATACATATAACATGCATGTATATTCTATTTTTTAATTAGATCAAGAGTCCACAAACACACTTGTTAGCAGCGAGCAGGTCTACTGGCCAAGGCCCAAGTGGCCAGAAGTGCTCCCATGGGCATCCATTCAGAAGTCACAACTCTTATTTTTTGGGGAATTAGGAAAACTTTCAAGCCAATTTACTATGTACATTATATTTCTCATGTTCGTAGCGATGAAAGGTTTTAAAATTTTGAAGAACCTGTATGTAGTTAAACTTATACACACACAAAAATATGAACAATATTTTGTTGTTTACAAGCTTCTTAAGTTGGTGCTAATTCTTCCCGTAGCCACGGCCAGTGTTGAAAGAGTGTTTTCCACGATGAATTACATGAAGAACAAGCAAAAGAACAAAATGGATGATGAATATTGCTTGGTTACATTTACTGAGAGGAAATTTTTCAATCTATCTAGTCTAGTAAAAAAATGAGGATATCATCAATCTCTTTCAGGGGATCGTACACATTTGCTTCGAAATTTTATACGTTCGGCATACCCAGCGGCAAATTCCTGGCTCCGTCACTAAGCGGCGGCCCTCGGAGTTCGGCCGGCGTCGGTGGATGCACGGACGGAGAGAGGCGGTGGCGGCGGACTTGCGGACGAAGCTGGGCGGCGGCGGCTGTCCGGTTCACTCGTTCTCTATTTTAGGCCCACTCACTCGCAGCCCACAACAGCCTCCACTCACTCGCGGTCCACTACAGCCAATTTCGTGCGTATATGGCCCATCTAGCTCCACCTGTGTTCAAGTCCGGCCCACCTACAGCCCAGCCCAACCAACAGCCACCCAGAACCTGCGCAAATACTTGAAAAAAGCCAAAAATATCTCCTCATTCCAATGGCAAGGGCTGACCACCCATACCATACATGTCTAAGTGATATGTTATGAAGTTTGTGTTTATTTATCATGGACAGCATTAGCAAGAAAAAAAAAAACCAAAACAAGGGATTTGAACCATGGTCTCCACATCTCAAGTGTTAAGGGCTTATCAGCACAACATACAAGCCCATGTGATAGTTAATGAAGTTTTTCTTGTATTTGTCATGGATAACACCATCAAACTTTTTACATGAAAACACTCATGTGTGGCAAGACAAAAAACTATGAAAATGTAGGCATATATTATATGTAATAACGTCTTCCTCCTGAGAACGTAAGTTCCAAATGCAATAGAAGAGGAGCTAGAAATTAAATAAAAAACAAAGAACACAAGATTATTTTGACCTATTCTAAATTTCAAACTATGCTTTAATCAAACTTTTTTAAATAACTGGATCACTTTTACGCTGAAAGGAGTTCCTAGAAAATAGCAATCGAATTTATCTTCGCTCAGGTAATAAATCACAAATATAATTTAGTGAATAAAATACAAGTCGACTATCATATCAGGTGATTACATCTGCACCAAATTTCCAAATCAATTTGTCAAGTCAATAGATTGGTGCAATTTGATAAATTTATGGCATATTTGAGATACAGATTATAACAAAAGCTAAATGATTCTATTGCAACATATGAAATCCACTACTTTTTTTAATATTAAAGGAGGATATTTATTGTCTAACATTGCTCACAACCATCTAGGGATTTGATGGACCAAATCTCTCTTGACTATACGAGTTCGAGTGACATGTTCAAACATAGAAGTCCTGCTCCAAAATAAATTGGATTTTGATGTGTTTTCATGGTCTATGACCATACAACTTAGGGTATGCGACTAGACATATAGTACATGTGATCGATGAAATAAATCTTCTAACCATAGGTGGTCTAAGTGACCATGTAACGATCTTCCGTTGCAATGCACGGGTATATTTGCTATCAGTTGTAATATGAGAAAAAGAAATCAAATTGGAATAGATGGGAAGGGACGGAAGAATGGGCTTTTAAAAGAAGAAGAAGAAAAAAAAACAGGGGATAGTGGACTTCGCTGAAGAGAAAGAAAGGCCCATTAAGCACAAAACAGCCCACACGCATATCAGCCGCCGCCGCCGCCGCTGGTTCCTCTCCTGCACCTCTCTTTCCGAGTCTTCCTCTGCTCGGCGCGCCGCCCGCTCCTCATTCCCCAGGCGGCCGCGGAATAGCGCCTTCTTGACCACTGGTCTGCACTCTACGATGGCGGCGCCTCCGGCCACGGCTCCCGCGTCCTCCCGGTGTCTGTCCAGCGCCAAGTCGTGCTGGGCTGCCGAGCGGAGCTCCAGCTCGCTTGCCGTCTCGGCGCCTGCGATTGGCCTCCGGCGAAGTGGGAGCCGCCACGTCCTCAGCGTCCGTGCTAAGGTGAGTGAGCATCGGACGAGATTGTTGTATCCGCAGATTTGACTACTCTACTAAGCGCCTGTGACTTCTTTGCTAGTTTGGTTCGTGTGGTGCTTTAAAAAAAATCTTGCAATTGTCTCATCCAAATCCCATGCCACCATGGGATTCTGAATCTGATATTTACAGGCCACGGATTGTTTCACCCCTATGGAATTGGAATTGAGCTGTTCTTTGTTTTTCCACGCAGGTTGCCACTGGCGTGCAGAGGGCTAGCATTGTGGATGATGGAGGTGGGTTTCCGATATCAAGTTTTGTATTTGACACGTGGAGTATACGCTTGGGATTTTGTAGCATGATTCATCGATTATGTATCTTACATTTTAAGAGCTCTGCTATTTCTGGTTTCACCATTTCTCAAATCTCCGTGCAGCGGAAAGGCCATGGAAGCTTAGTGATGCTCGTCTTGTCCTGGAAGATGGCTCAGTGTGGAGGGCCAAGTCTTTTGGTGCTTCAGGAACACAAGTCGGTGAAGTTGTTTTCAACACATCTCTGACAGGGTAAATCATTTTGGACCAAGTTACACTTTTGTCTAAGTGTTGGCATGTGTTGGTGGATTAATGGTTCTCATCTCAGTCAAGTTGCTGTCCACTCGGCCAATCCTCATATTAGGACTTGAGGTATTGAGAAGGGGGGGGGGGGGGGGGGTGGGTGGGGCAGTTACTCCTGTCACCTAACCAACCTCTCCGATTTCACCGTACCTGTATCACATATTTATTTAGCTTAATTGTATAGTTATATGAAGAAAATAAACACAAATGAATTATGAATATAAATTTGGTTCCAGCTTCCAGTCAGTTCATTGTCCTTGGAAATTTTAGTGTTACAAGCTTCCATTTACATCAAAGTTGATGTGACAGAACTGTTTGGGATCAACTGCTGAATTTTGGTGGTTCTTGCAATGAGGAGGGGGAGTGAGTGGGAGAACTTCATTGAGAAGAGACAATCTGGGGAGATAATATTATTCATCATATTCAGCAGAGGCATTGGGCCTGGAGATACAGGGGATTGTTAAGTAGTTCAGAAGTTAGGCTGATGATAATAGTTAGAACCTTTTTGCTTATTGTTTGACAGAGAGTCAGAGATTGTACTAGTTTTGGCGTTTAGAGTGCTGCACTTCCTTGACAAACCTTTCTGTACTATTGAACATGACTTGTTGATGTAGTTATGTTGATGATACACACCATTCTATGTAGCACTAAGAATTGTTACTTGTGTCATTTGTGGTTTCAGATATCAGGAGATCTTAACTGATCCAAGCTATGCTGGTCAATTTGTCCTGATGACCAATCCCCATATTGGGAACACTGGCATTAATCCTGGTCTGTTACTTCTCTACTTGAGAGATTTAATATGCCTTTTTTTGACAATTTAGCATGGAATGAAGTATAATGCTCTTGCAGATGATGAAGAATCAAACCAATGTTTTCTTGGTGGCCTAATCATAAGAAATCTAAGCATATGGTTAGATTTTTTTCCTTTGGTTTTGTTATTTTTGGCATCTTAAAAGAACTGCCCCCTCTTTGTCTGTTAAAATGTATTATCTTTTGTAGTACTTCCAACTGGCGATGCAAAGAAACACTTGAAGAGTATCTGATTAAGAGGAACATAATGGGAATATGTAAGTGATAGAAGCTAACACCTCTCTCTCTCCTCCCTCCCTCTCGCTATCCCTATCCCTCTCCTTTTCTCTGTCTTTTGTGTGGACTCACCGACTCAGACACACGTGTTTCAAATTCACCATGGATTTACATTTTTGACAGATGATGTGGATACACGTGCTATAACACGAAGATTAAGAGAAGATGGTAGTCTTATTGGTGTCTTGAGTACTGATCAGTCTCAGACAGACAATGAGTTGTTGGAAATGGCCCAAAAGTGGAAAATTGTTGGTATGCTAAACTTCATCTAGCAGCAATGTCCTTGAAAGAAGTGTCTTCTCTTTATGCACGCTTCAGTATCTATCTCCACTGATGAACCTAAATGACTTCATAGTGGTCCCCTTAGATATAATAGATTTCTTTTCCCAGCATATTCCAGTAAGAACTAACTTTATATATTAATTGGATTGAAGAGCTGACGTTCTGATATCATAATCGTTTTGACCTTTGAAAGAACTAGGTGCACTTGGATATAATCAGTGAATTATCACTTCAAATATTTAATGAGTTCAGAAAAGAAAATAAAAATATGAGATTATAGGAAGCAGCTCTAAAATTGGCTGAATCTGTTGGAATGCATTGATTTCCTACTGTTTCAAGGGAGTGATTTAGTTATTTAATATCGCTCGGCACCTTGGTTGGCATGTTTGGTAGATTGCTAGTAGTTATCACTATTGCAAATGACCTTTGGATGATGTTTAATCTGTTAGTTTCTTGGCTCTCATAATGAAATAAACATTCATGTTGATATTACGCAGGAGTTGATTTGATTAGTGGTGTCACATGTGATGCTCCATATGAATGGTCAGACAAGACTGATTCAGAATGGGAGTTCAAGACGACTCAGTCAAGTGAAACCTTTCATGTCAGTATTGACACTCTTTCCTACACATCCAAAGTAAATATTGTACCTGATATTTGTGTCATTTCTTCTATAGGTGGTTGCATATGACTTTGGTATCAAGCATAATATTTTGAGACGATTGACATCATATGGATGCAAAATAACAGTTGTTCCAGCAAATTGGCCTGCTTCAGAGGTACTCAATTTGAAGCCTGATGGTGTTCTTTTTAGCAATGGCCCTGGAGATCCAGCTGCAGTTCCCTATGCTGTGAATACAGTACAAGAAATAATTGGGAAGGTTCCTGTTTTTGGCATCTGTATGGGCCACCAATTGATTGGGCAGGCTCTTGGTGGGAAGACATTTAAAATGAAATTTGGTCATCATGGCGGGAATCACCCTGTCTGTGATCTCCGTAGTGGACGTGTAGACATAAGTGCACAGGTTTGTTCATACCTCTTACTTTTTTTATGCTTGATGTGAGTCATGTCTGTAAAGAAACCCAACCTAGCTGGAACTGGGCAAGGCGTCTTTGAAATTAAAAGAAATGAGTGCCCAGATTGGCAGATCAGACTTAACGAGTTCTTGAACTTTGGTGGTCTGGGCATACATACACACCCACAACAAACTGAGCCAGCTCAGTCTTCATTCAGCTGAAAAAAAAAGAGTTGGGTTTAAATAATTAATACTTTGTGTTAATCCTCATTGTAATGACCACCGTCTACTGTCTCTCTATTTGTTGAGAGGTGCTACATGTCTTTCATCTGTTCCTTTAGTAAATTTGAGTTTCTCAGAGTTCATATAGAATTGTAGTTTTGTTTTGTTAGGGAATCATGCTATGATCAATAGCAGTATAGCCTGCTAGAGTGAGAGTAAATATGACAAGTCAGTTGAGATATAAATTGGTTATTGGTTGAGATGAGTGGGGGTTCCCACCAGAAAATTTTGTTTTTACCTCCTAATTATGGTAGCATCCATGCTGTTACTTTTCTCTGATCCATACTGCTGAGGATCTGAATTCACTATTCGTTGTTTTTTACCTGTGAGATGATGCTTCCTAGCTTGTATTTGTAATCTGTATTGTCCTAAAGCATGATTCAATTCCCTGTAGAACCATAACTACGCAGTGGACCCAGAATCACTTCCAGAAGGAGCACAAGTAACTCACGTCAATCTCAACGATAATAGTTGTGCTGGCCTTCAGTACTCCAAGATGAAGCTTATGTCTCTCCAGTACCATCCTGAGTCTTCCCCAGGTCCGCATGACTCCGACACAGGTACATTTCTTTTGCGAGAATCTTGCTCCACCATGGTATAGAACGTGCTGCTATCTTAATGTGATTTTACTCATCTCGATTCATCTTTTGTGATTTACAGCCTTCGGTGAGTTTATAGAGCTCATGAAGAGCAACAGATTGTGAGGGAGGGGGCTACATGGAAAAAGGTCAATAATTGTATTCGTGCTCTCTAGCAGCAAGCTCAAAAGAATTTGTTCCATCTGTAGTGTTTTTCTTTGGGATGTTCATATGCCTGAATTTTTGGGTCGAGAGGACATAGCATAAGAGCACACTACCATACCATGAAATGACCTGGTTGAATTTCGCCATCCAGGCAGAGCTTGTGCCACCGCGTGGGATGGTAGTCCCTGGGCGTGGATCTCGCTGAAGGAGCCTACTGAACCTTTAGCAGCAGCAAATGTGTGCTCCACGACGGCTCTTGGGTTGGAAGCCACTACTGGGGATTTCATTCATCATCAACGTTGATAGGCTGCGACAATGTGATCATTTCATCTCCCTTGCTATTCGTCTTAGCCATGGATTATACTTAATGCATTAATTAAAAAAAAGAAGCAAGCGAAGATAGACTGTTGTAGGGCCTTCTTCCAAGAGGTCCTAGATGGTGTTCTCTTCTTGCAGCCTTGTGTGGAGCATATGGATATGATTAATAAGAGAATTACCCATACATTCCAAATCATAAGTCATTTGGGTTTCTCTTGGTGTACGGTTTCTATTATGCACCAAGATAAAACCACTGTCTAAATAAAATATATATAACAAAAGTTATGCGACTAGAAAAGCCAAAATGACTTCATAATTTGAAAGGGAGAGTATCTAACTGGGGGATTTCTACTGCACTATTTGTGCTCACTCCACGAGATCAGGGTTGTGAATGACGACTTTGTAGCATTTAGCGACCTGACAAGTTGAAGAGTAATGATGACCAACATGTGAGAGGTAGGGTTCTCATTCTCCCAAATTTATCCCAAATATAGATACCTTTTCTAATGTGTTCATTAACTCAAATCTGCTACAACAAGAATATTTACAAAACAAAAATCAAGAGCTTTCGTAGCTCAGTTGGTTAGAGCACCCGTTTAGTAAGCGGGAGGTCTTGAGTTCGACTCTCAACGAAAGCATTTGAATTTTTTTTTCTCATTTTCATTTTCTTAACTTTTGCATTTTGCTCCTACTCTTAACGAAAGCATTTGCATTTTCCTCCTTTTCATTTTCATTTCTTAACATATACTCCTAACGAAATCATTTGCATTTTCCTGTTCATTTTCATTTTCGTAACATTTGTATTTTGCATTTTGCTCCTACTCCTAACTAAAGCATTTGCATTTTCCTCCTTTTCATTTTCATTTTCTTAACATGTACTCCTAACGAAAGCATTTGCATTTTCCTGTTCATTTTCATTTTCATTTTACATGTATTTTGCATTTTCATTTTGATCCTACTCTTAACGAAAGCATTTGCATTTTTTGTATTTTTTTCTCTTATTTTTTTTAAATGTTACATTCTTAGAACAATAGGGTGCTCAATCTCTCTTTTTCAACACTTATAATTTGAACGAGTCAGCTTTGCATAATTTGTTAAATAAAGCTACACACTCAGAAAATTGGTTGCAGATACAATTTCTTTTTCCCTTTTTATAAAAGACACTAAACCTGAACAATACCAATAATTTGAACGAGTCGCTTTACAAATTTTGTTAAATAAAGCTACGGACCCCTTTCCAGACTTTCCATCTCTTGTAAAGGCAAAATGCAGAAAAGCTGCAGATGATGTACAAGGGACGCAGTCTGATTTACAAGCGAATGCACATCCAGTACCTGCTCATTCTTGTTCCATTTCCATCTGATACCAATTACAACTTGGCACGTCAAATTTAATTGGCATTTTCATTGCAGCAAATGTTGCAAAATTACATTTCATATATACTACAGAGTCAAAATTTGTAGACTTTAAAACTTGATTTCTCTTCTGGCAGCTGTGTAGTAGTAGTGGTCTAACCACAACACATCTTAACTCGCTTACAACTCCATGACTACATTGCTACATGTGCTCTCCATTGCTGCCTCTAAACGCTGCCCTGGAACCTTTGCTTCTCTTGCCAGTTGGAAGCCTACCACACTTGGAAGTTGTGTTGGTATGCAAATGATACAAGTCTTTCTTCTTATGCATCATCTTGTTCGGTCAGATCTTCAGTTGTACCCGTATTAGTTTACTGAAGCTTTGGTGCCTTGACAAGATACACACCCCTAACTAAACCTTTACCAACATCTCCAACCTCCTTAAGGATAGATGTTGGCTCTGGCACAGTTTCATCAGCCTCCTCTCTGCCTCGCTTCTGTGACATGAAAAAAAGTCATACAACTTAAAATACACCTGCATTTATGCCACACCAAATAAAAAAAAAGAGTTCTGCATGATAGGGAAAACAGACAAAATATTTGTTTGTCACAAGTCTAGTGTTTTTCTTTCTGAGCAGATACAAAAGGAAAAAAAATGCTCTATGGCCCAAGCTGTCACTAATACCTTTGGGTTCTCCCATGTAAGACCCACAGCATCTCCTCCAACTGAACCATACCACAGCTTGAAGGTCTTGGAGAATGCACACTGTAAGTAGAAGCTGTTAAATTTTATTCCAAATGGATGAACATATTTTCAAGAGATCAAGAGCTACAATTTTACCTTCATGTCTCGCAAGAAGTATGCAGTTGGGTCAAAGTTTACCAAAAGTTTATCTCTTGCGTCATGCAAACCTTTCACGGCCCCTTTGTTGAGTGGCATGTAGGGGTGGAAATCTTTACTTGGTTTACCCCAGACCACCAACTTACCTGTAAGGTTGTTACGGTAGAACAAAAAAAAAAAAATGAAGAATTGAAGGTAGTTTATTGTTCAAAAGATTAATTGAGTTCTCATCAGCAAGAAATCTCAACTAATTTCTGTTAATTGCAGAGGTGAAATTGATTAATTGAGTTCTCGTCAGCAAGAAATCTCAACTAATTTCTGTTAATTGTAGAGGTGAAATTGATTATGCTTTGCAGCTTTAGTATTTATAGTGGTACATTTTTGCTGAAAGAATACTTCTGTAACAACATCAGGGAATCGGGAAGCAAGTAAGCAACCGTAATTGATATAAAGTGAAACTGACCATTGGGTGCCTCGGCAGGAAAAAGTACATGATGGGGACAACCAAGCTTCTCTTGATGGAGGAGAATAACAGCATCATAATTGCTCATCGGTGTTCGGAACAGGCACTATAGCATGCAAAGATTCATAGTATGAAAAAAAAACCCACAAATAACATAAAGCCAACGAAGTAGCGGACGAACAAAATTACCTCCCATGTATATTCCCCTGATTGACCATGAAGTATAAGATTTGTTAAAAGGTCTGCACTGCTTTTAGCATAAGCAGCTATCCGTTTAAGAACCTGCGTTTATAATGAACAAAAGATGAACAGAAAGAATAAACAACTCCATCTATAAAACAATATAATAAGCAAGGTTTCAAAAGGCGCTAGGACACTGCCCAGCGCCTAAGCGGAGATTAAACATGATTAAGTGTATGTGTCTTTTCTTTTATTCTGCTGGGATGTAAATAAGGGCATCACTACACACATTCATCCCATCCCAGATACAACAAAAGGCCCAGCAGAACAGCAGGCCAGAAAACATTGTGGCCCAAGCCCATTCAATTATCCACTGCCCTATCCAGACGCAGCCTCCTGTTCCCTTTCCCAACGCCACACGCCCAAACCTCTTCCCTCTTCCCAGCACAGCATGCTCACCCCACACACTCCTGTTTGCTTGTGCTGCCGCATTCTCCTGCCGCCCGCCCATGCCCACACGAGCCTGCCTCGCTCCCGATTTCCCTGATTCTGTGCTACTTACCTGCTGGCCTGTGTTTAATTGGACGCCTATGGCCTAGGCCGCCAGGGCTCCACCTTAGGCGAGTGCTTAATCTTGTTTTCAAAAACTGATGACAGGCTAAT
The DNA here is from genome assembly GCA_015844335.1 of Chrysopogon serrulatus. Lineage (NCBI taxonomy): Eukaryota > Viridiplantae > Streptophyta > Magnoliopsida > Poales > Poaceae > Chrysopogon > Chrysopogon serrulatus. The sequence continues at coordinate 103,202 of JADLZL010007866.1, forward strand.
ATACATGCTATTCATTGTTAAAGTCTCAACATGAGTGTAACCATATCATATTGCAAGAACAAATCCAATACTACAAACTGGGAAAATGTCATATATGCATGATAAATGGAGATAGATTGCATTTTCAACAATTCTTCACTACTGAAGCCTTGATGCACACTTCTTCAAGAGCAAGAGTCATTTTCAGCTGTAGAACAATAAAACACATACCGACTTGCTTGGTGACTGTTTTGTCCATGCTTCAGATGCTTTATCATATGACGTAGCAAGAAACATTGCGGGGTCTATATCATGAGGGTTTTGCTCATAAGATTTTCTGCTCAGCATAAAGTTATCCTGCAGTTGTATGAATCAATGTGTTAAGAGCTTTAGAGCTAACTAAAAAACATGAAAGGAAGAGCGAGAAGAGTACTGACATTGATCTCCTTCTCATCCTTCAGGTTGAAGTCATTATTTATGTCAATAACCATGGGTGAAAAGGTCCAGTCAAAACTCGATAACAGCCGCAAAAACCTGTGATTTATTTGTGATTCGTCAGAGGACTTAGACACCTTTTGTCAGTCATGATTATTAGGACTGGTGAAAGGTATAACCAACTAGAAAAGTAGGATGGATGGATGGAGAGTGACACCAAAACCTAAAAAGGTGATTATGAGCCTTATAAGCCTAGTGTGTTTAGGTATAAGAAACTAGATGAAATGACTTCATTATTTAAGGGCCTGTTTGGGACAACTCCCCTAGCTCCAGATTCAACAAATATAGCTCCACTCCACAAAAAGTTTGCCAAACAGTCTAGCTCCACCAAATTCAGTCGATCTGAGGGCCAGATTCACCAAAATGGTGGAGTGCCTCAACGGGTCCTCCACCAAACTCAGATTGGAGTTGGAGAAAATTACCCATCACTGCCACTGATTAGTGATTACACAGAAAACGGTTCTTTCTTTTCTAGTTCCTTGTGTACTTTCTCTTCCTCGCGATGGGAAAATTATCATGGCCAACGGAAGATTTTTTTTTTTCTGGTTTTGCCTCATGACACGTGGAGCCCCTATCCCAAGGGCAAATCAGGCCATTCCAAACAAAATACCCTTGCATAGATCTGGAGCTGGTTGCAGAAACAAAAAGGTTCCACGGTGGATCCCAGATCCACTAGTGGGGCTGCTCCACGGTAAATCCTAGATCCAGATTCACTTTTTGAATGGTGGAGCTGTCCCAAACAGGCCCTAAGAGTAATTGTAACTTATAATCAGCAACATATCATTTTTGTTTTCCTTTAACATACTATCACATTTGCTATAACACATATCAAGAAACCAAAATGGATTCTCTAATCTCTATGTGAAAATATTAACTCCTCTATACACCAAAAATTGGGATTCACAAGAAGATATCATAATGCAAGGGATGGTCAGACCGCAAGGCTCAAGCAGTATTAGGGTATTGAAAAGGGAAATTAGAACATGATATAGGGATAGGGATGAAATAGTACTGGTGGGAGACTAGACTCAGTCTTATCCAGAACAATGGGGCATCCTTAAAATAGTAAACCCTGGGCCCTAACAAATCCTTAACTTCGGTGATCATTAACAACTAAATATGACCTTTTGTTTTTTTTAACCGGTGATTCAGGTTTCCTGTAGTGGGTGTGTGTGTGGGTTTGGGTCTATGTATAGCTCTCTTCTTTTAATACAATGATACATAACTCTCCTGTGTGTTCGATAAAAAAAAAAAAAAAAAAAAAAACTAGATATGACCTTAAATATTCATAATTCCCTTTCATAGCTGAAACCCATTACCACGTATTATAATTTGGAATGGAGGGAGTAGATTAGAATATGCAACTTGAGAAATGGGTTTTGGAGGGGGTAAATTGTGGCTTTCACAGGAAGGCTAAGAGATCTTCAACAAAACTGTTCTCCACAATTTTCAGAACTACTAACTAAACTTTTTTTTCAGCAGTCAAGAAATAACAAAGACAGCTGGTTCGAATGCAGCATTAGGCATCTGTCTATGCCATAACAGAAAGAATGAGGCTGATAAAACGAGCAACAATACAGATGGTAAACCAGAGGCTGATGAAAGGTTCCAGAAGTTTACCTGAGAAACCCAGCAATCCGAGAAGAAGGGGCATGGAACGGGAATGGCTTCAAAAATATATATGCAACTATCAACTCAACTGCCTCCTCTGAGATAAATGAAGAAAATAGATGTGCAGAAATCCATCTTTTTGCTAGCCTTTGAACAGAAAACAAATGCAAGCATCATAAGCATGCTTCATAGTTTAAGATATGGGATGTTTAAATAACATTCAGAACCTTGGTAGTTACCTAACTACTGGTCCATACACCTGGTAACGGCCATGCAGACCATTGATCATACTAGAGTGTTGGCTCCGCAGAAAAAACATCTTATCTTCTGATAGAGCACATTGTGTTTTGTCATCTCCAACTGCCAGATAATAATGAAATAAAGTTATGGAACTGTGCCATCTTTCTACAGTAGACAATTAGCAAATACAGGAAATTATTTGAATACATAATAAAAGACTAACCTGGCTTTTGCAGCACTAAACCTCTTTCATGAAATATTTTGAGTAAGAATGAATATCCAGATGTAAGGACATTCACCTCATCTTCACTGGCTGAAACAAACATTCCTCGATCCTCCAAGCTGAAATTAAAAACAATGAGTCAGTGGAACAGAAAGCAAATTCAAGCAAACATTTTTTTTCCTTAAATGCTATCGCATACCTTTCACCAATTTTTAAAAGAAATGCAGCCTTTGTCTTCTCCATGGCCACAGGATCCAAGGGCCAGTTACCAGATCCCTCTAGCTATTATTAGAATAATGAAGGTTGTGAACAAAACAAACCCAAAATGAAGTCCAGCTCTATCAGATAGACATCATGACATGCAAGTTTCTGAGCAAATCAGCGCCATATATGAAATTATCTACTCTTCTATTATTTTCTTGCCAGTAGGAAGGTAAAGGAAGAAGTAACAATTAATGTGTGTGCTACCCACCCCTATTGTAGGAAAAATCTGCAAAGACCAAAGTTCTAGAATAGAAAATGGAATGAACAAGGGGTGTGATATACTATTCCAATAGAGGGATAATAAAAAATTAATATTATTCTATTGTGATACAGCACAACTAAAGAAAGGTCATACCTGAATCATAACTTCTAAAGATCTTATGCAAGTTGTTGCGAATTTCGGTAGCCTCTGAGAATTCCTTCCATATGCCAGTGGATGAGGTTCAGGAGGAAACACAGAAGTGTGCCTAAAAGCTGTTGTAAAAACAGGAAAAACGAAAGGAAATGTCACATACAATGAGAGAAATTGTGAAAACAAGATCATGTATAAAGAATACAAAAAGATACTGTGTCAAACCTGAGTCTAGGGGTTGTACGGTAGATATTTTAAGAGGAATATCATCCAACAGACGTAACTGCTTAGCAATAGTATCAAAAGCTTCAAGCAAAGCTCCAGAAGACGAGACCGGATCTGCATAATCAGGAATAAGCTTAAAACCAAGGATATGTAAACTGTAAAGCAACAAATAGAAAGATCTCGAACTTACCTTGGCCATCAACTAAGAGGCAAAAGTCCAGCTGATCAACAACATGAATCAAATCATTCTTCTGCAGTGACAAATGTTTCATAAGCACATAATCAGCAATCCTTTTAATAATTGTGTGCTTCTCCCAAGATTGGCAATCCCAAACTGCAGTTAAGCAAGTAGGATCCATTAAGAATAAAATGCAACAGCTACCCAAGTAACATACTTTTGAGATAATGAAGTAAAAATAAAATGCATCAGTTACCTGTGCTTTCAGCAATATTTCCATCCTTGAATCTTCTAAGCTCAGCTTTCTCTCCCCAAAATTTCCTAAATTTAATAGCCTGTGATTTAATAATGCATATCAGTGTGTTAGATCACAATAGTGGCAGTTCATTGTTCCATAATCTAGAATCTAGAAAAGGAAAAATACCTCAATGCGGTTCTCAGGGTTTGGACCAGTATCAACAAGGCGAAAACTTTTTTCCAATGAGCTAACCATCATACCAACGAGAAGTGGACTGCTGCCAAATTCTGAGAAACCCTACAAAACTGTGCTTGTCACTGGACTGAAATGCAGGAAAGTGATCAATAATACTGATGCTCACACTACATACTTCCACTATTTTCCATTCAGAAGGTGTGCTTCTCCACAGGACTCGGATCATCTTTGTTCTATCTGTAAGCCCTCGTTGCAGCAAAGACTGAACATCTTTCTCAAGAATTCTCCAAGACTCGTCATCCACACAATAGCTTAATGCAGTAACCTTAGAGTTACCTTTCAAGTTTATCCTGACAGAAAGAAATACAAGTGAGAACTTGATCAGCTGATGGATAAGTCTTTAATCTGGGAAGATACTAGAAGGCAAAATTGGCTCAATGACACTAGGAATATGTGCAGTGGAAATAATATGAAAAGAGGCTGACAAGTTGGGCCAGAGCCACATTTAGGAGAGAAAAGTTTATTTGGGTGGGTGCATGGATTATTTATATGGACATCTGAAAATAGTTAACACCATCATACACTTGTACACAAAATAATGACAGATGCAGAATGTAACTAGATAGTTTCAAACTGAGGATGTGCTGCACTGTTCACTCAAATAATGGTTCCAGTATAAATCCATAATACAACACGTACCAATGTGATGCATCATAATTCAGCATACCTCAAGCATGAGTCAAACTTAGCACCAAAGTCAACTTTGGTCATAAAAAGTTCTTCAAGTCCACCATCTCTGCATCTATCAAGGCAACTAAGTGCACAAGCTGCCTCATCTTGAAGCTGAACAAGGAAAGACAGGCAGAGGCCATAAGAGTTGAACTCAAAGAAATTTGAAAGCTTGACTACAGATGTGGAGAGCCGAGAGCATTACTCTGAATCTGAAGAACAAAAAACACCAAACTAGAGAAAGGATTGCTAGATTATACCACAAGGTTGTAAATTTGAGTAGTTATACATGAGATATAAATGAAGAGAAAAAGAAGCTGAATGAAAAAGGGTTTGGTGGATATAGACTTAGTTTAATAATGGTACATACCTCTAGAAAAGCAGACTTCGTCATCCGAAATGCCAAATTTACGTGGCCAGATATATCGAATATGGCAACATCAAATATCTTCAGGCAAGTGGCAATGTCCTGAAACATTTCACTTCTGATCAGAACTGAAGATCAATGGGTTACTCAACGTTATTGCACTAGTCAACAGCACTCTGCAAAAGTTGCACGCAGAACTAGGTATCATGTATATCAAGTAACTCCTCAGGTATTTTATTGCTATAATCTACACTACAGGAGTCCATGATGAAATATGACCAGACAAGCATTTAACTATGGCATAGAAATTTGTCATACTCATATGGTATACCATGTTCACACTATAAGACGAAGAACTTATCTGTAGACATTATGATTTTATCTGGAAAATACTATTCCATTTATTGTACATATACGGGTATAGATACAAATCTAGTTCGATGGCTCCCAACAATGGACTTTGTGCAGAAGTTTGACAAACCTCTTTGGTGATCGTACGCTTCTTCATTGATTGAATCACCAATCCCTTTGCCCACACCTTGGAAGTTGCTACAAGAATACAGATATGCTTCAATTGAGTAAACATGGTCGAATATCCCTAGAAAATCAACTTTTTGTTGCTTGGATGTACCTAAAAAATTCATGAATACACGGAAAATTTGTCTTGTGGTCATTGATCTATTAATCATGCTTCCTCCAGAGTCCACAGTAAGAAACACAAGGATGGCAGAAATTAAGTATCCATTGAGACAATCATGTGTGTATATTGAAGTTCTTTGACGTGCCCAAACCTACATTTCAATTAAACATTAGGCTGTTTTAAACGGGGAGAGAACACATGAACAAGCATAGACTAAATATAGTTTAGGATGAAATATACCTTTATCAACACCAAGGCCTCTTGCAAAGCTTTCCAGTTAGCAAAGGTGTTACTCAAAAATTCTGCATTTTCCTCCAAAAACATATCCTCCAATATGCTATAATTGTACTTTGGTGTGGGTAGGTTTACACCATCTGAAATGTAAATCTAATCAGCAAAGTTTCAAACAAAAAACTATATAAATATGCTAAAGGCCAAAACTATGGTATAACGACACTAGTTTCAACATCACAATGGAATTAAGCAGTCATATCACCTTTTGTATATGCCCGGACATTGTTTCTCGTTGATACATTCAACTTTGAAACGTTGAACAAAGAATCTGCAGTTGGGATTATTCTCACATAGAATTCAGGAAGGTCTGCAATTTCAGTTGCTGCGACAATGGAAGTTAAAAACAAATGAGAGGGGAGCATAACAACGAAAATGTCACTTACAGGAGTATCAGCTTCGAGTGCACCAATGATGTGAAAAAAGGGAAGGTTGGTAGAAGAACAACCTGGATATACAAGAAGCACAGGCTTTCGGGCCTCATCTTGGAGCGTAGACCATGAAACTTTGTGGATTAATTTAGAGCACCTCAACTTTTTCTCGACGACACAGAGGTAAAGACACCTCTTTGCATGGTACCGGTGATTTAGGAAATCCTTCTCATGGAAGCATTCCTGGGGTAAATGCATACAAAACTAATCACATGACAATCTAAAACCCAAAAAATTGTTAATTGCTTCCAAAAGTAGCAATCTTAAATCTTGATTCAAATTAGCAAGCAAAATAAAAGCATGCGAAGAGTCATCTTGGTAACCATAGTAAGCTTATTTTCCATTAAAATACCCAGAGACTTATGAATTCAGAACGGGGCATTCCATGTTAGGCAGCTTCACAACCCTGATTCTGTTTCAAATGACATACATTGGTGAAATTTGAATCTTTGTTGTAATAGGATCTTCGTATGCTTTATTTTGTTCAGGACCTGTCTTTGTAAGCTGGTCACCCCAGCAGGCCAGCAGTTGTACCAAACTAGTTGCTAAGAAAACTCTTCTTGGAAAAGAAAAGATTGACAAAAGGAGGTTATTCTGATTGAAGCATCACTTATTCTACTTATAATCTTTCCAACCAACAAAATTTTGTTGAGAAGACTTGATTGAACAATTTAACATAGCTCAGCAGTTACATGTCAATCAGAAAAAACAAATGTTTGTGAAGAAGGAAACTAATGACACCTAGAATAAACGTACAGAAAATCCATACTTCCCAACAAAATCTTCCCTTTAGTTTATTTTACAAGAAGTACAGTCAAATAAAAGCACATTAAAAATAAACATGAACAGAGGTTTCATAAACCAGACAGAAAGCAGATCCTTTTAACGAACAAGCAGTGCATTGGACAATAACAGAACTACTACGAAGAATTTGTTTTTTACCAAACAAGCTACATTCTTTATAAGCTGACAATCCTGAAAGGTATAAACATAACACTAGAATTTTTTAAGGTAAAATGGACATCGCCCAGCTGCCACAGAGGCAGAACCACGCCAATGAATCCCATGAAAATAAACAGCTCCCCATGAAAAATAAACAGCTCCTCTGTTGAAGGTAACACAAAAACAAGTTCTTGGAGTGAATCAAACAAGTGAATCCGAAGAACCCCGCATACCTTTGGCAAGCGCACGAGAAGGTCGGCAGCGACGTCGGGCCTCGCGACCGCGCCGGCCGCGTGGCTCCCGGCAAGCCGCACCACCTCCGGTGGCCGGAAGGTGAACGAAAGCTTCTCGCTTTCCAGGCCCAGGTCCCTCACGAACCCCCGCGCGACCTCCGGCGTCACTTGCTGCTGCGGCACACACTTGATGAGCTCCGCGACGGCGTCAACGGCCTCGGCGGCGGCGCGCATGGCCGCCACGCTCGGCCGAGCTTGCTCCACGAGCGCGGAGAGCTTGCGGTCGATGGAGTATTCGGAGCCGGCGGTGGCGGCCATGGTGCTTCGGTGCTCGCCGGCGGCGGGAAGGCGGGTCGGTTACGGGTTTAGGGTTTAGCCACGCTTGGAATGTGAAAGACCACACTTTTCTTAGTAGGCTGCATGTAGGGTCCAAAAGAAGAAAAAAAGAAGGCCCATGAATGGAGCACGCGCGAGGTCCGACCTGGTACGGTCGGCGGGCCGGCCCAACAGAGGAATTGCTGACAGACATTATAGCCTGCCATTAAGCAGGATTTCTTTAATTCCTCTAAAAAAAAAGCAGGATTTCTTTAAAAAAAATGCTAGTATGCCATTAAGCAGGATTTCTATGAGCTTTGCTTATCTTTCTAAATGTTGGTGTTCTACTTGCAGAGTATCAATGGCTCATATATCGCCCTGGTTCCTAAAAAGGAGAATGCTATCAGAGTAGGTGATTTTAAGCCCATCTCTCTAGTTGACATTTCTGTCAACTTATTAAGTATAAAGTTTCTAGAAAATCATCTTCAAATATTCATTGTGTCACTAGTGCATTTGTAACCAATTTGGCTTCATTAAAAGTTTGCACAAGTGCCATTGCTCTAGAAAAAGAATTCATTATTCTCAGATTAGATTTGAGAAGGTTTTTGACAAGATTGAGCATGAAAGTATGTTACAAATCATGCAACATAAAGGTTTTGGACCTCTTTGGTTGAAATGGATAAACTTTGTCTTCTCTTCAAGTACTTCTTCTATTCTTCTTAATGATGTTCCTCGAAAGACTTTCCATTATTGTCAATGGGGGATGAGACTGGGGGACCCTCTCTCTCCATTCCTTTTTGTGCTAGCAGAAGACTTGCTGCAGTCACTCTTAAATAAAGCAAATGATTAGGGCCTTCTGAGACTTCTCCTGTCTGTCCAACACAATACTGAATTTTCAATTCTTTAGTATGCTGATAATACTTTAATAAACAACAATCAACTTGTTTTTTTAAAAGGCTTCTTAACACCTTTGTAGAGTTCACCGGTTTAAAGGTAAATTATAACAAGAATATGGTGATATCGTTTAATATTGGTGATGACATGTTGACACATTTGCCAAATATATACTTTTACATTTGCTAAAGCATATTTTCCTTTTACCTATTTAAGATTGCCTTTGGGCCTTTTCCAAAACTATGATGGATGATTTTGGCCTCTAATTACAATATATGAGCGACGTTTAGCTAGTACTACAATCTTTCTGTGTCAAGCAAGCAGGCTTGAAGTCACAATTTGGTTTTCTCAACTCCTTCCACTTTTTATATGTGTACCTTCCATCTTCCAAAAGTCATGGTTAAACAGATTGATAAATTTCACAAACACTGTTACGGAGAGGAGGCTAACTTCAACTCCCATAAGCCCCTAAAGCGGCAAGGGAGATGGTCTACAAGCCAAAGTTGGAAGGAGTACTTGGTGTCACTAACCTAACAACACATAGTGAAGCACTTCTCCTAAAGTAGCAACACAAGTTTTTAATAGAATGGATCTCCCTTGGGTTAATTTGCTTCACCACTATTGTAACAACAATTTACCTAACCATGTCCGTAAAGGATCCTTTTGGTGGCGGGACATTCTTTAATTGATGGACACTTACGAGAGTTTGGCATTAGTTAATGTTACTCTTCAGGACAGTCTAACTTACAATTTTTGGCATGATTTTTGGGGGCACTAGGTCTGCAAACAATGATACTCTAAACTCTTTTCATTTGCCAAAAACTGTACCATTACCTTCCAAAAAGCAAAAGAAGCCATGCATTGGCTACATACCCTTTTTCATCTACCACTTTCTAAGATAAGCTTTTGAGCAATGGCTTGAGCTACAAGCAGTCATGGAACAATTCAGTTTGACTGACAGTAAAGATCAATGGTGTTACTTATGAGGATATTCTATTTTTTCTTGCAACAAAGCTTGCAAGTCATTTATAGGCCATGCCAATACTTTGGTAGTTTTGTTGTGGCTATGGAAATGCTCTTGTCAGTCGAAGCACAAGGTTTCTTGTGGCCTCTTTTAAAGGATCGATCGTCTTAGCACAAGAAATTTGTTGAAACGGAGGAATATGAAGTTTTAGTATTACGCTTGTGTTCTTTGTTCTACTAGCTATGAAGAGTCTCTGGACCACCTCTTTCTTCAATGCCCTTTTGCTCTTGCCTGCTGGAATCTTGTTGACATTCACTTTGATGGTAATCATCATTCAGTCCTACATGTGCTCACAACCATTAAAGACCAGTTAAGAGTTCCTTTTGTTTACAGAGGTTATATTATCCTTCTCTTGGAGTATTTGGCTAGTTTGTAATGATGCCATCTTCCAAAGAATCATGCCCATGGTGGAGCAAGTCAATTGCTGCATCTTCAATTGGAAGGAGTTAATTTACCATGGTTATCCATCGGGCAAGCAGAAATACTTCTCCCTTAGTCTATGGCTAGAAGCTCGGTTGTCATCTTTCTCATCTTCTTTCTTTTTCTTTGTTTTTTTAACTTCATTCTTTCAGACTCCTGTTTTTACTTTTTTTTAATAAGAGTCCAGCAGGGATGTTTCTACCCCTCCAGTTTGCCTCAAATTAAAAAAGTACAATGCCAACATGTGTTCTGAAATGTAATTGTTAAACGGAACCAATTATATATGTTCTTGGATCTAGGTTATAGCAGAGATAAAAGTGTTTTGTAGAAAAGAGTAGATATAAAAGATACTCCCTTCATCCCAAATTATAAGGCATTCTAAGAACTTTTTTAAGTTTGACCAAAATTATAGGAAAAAACACACAGATTTATGACATCATATAGGCATACAATGAAAATATAACTAATAAAGAATCTAATAATACTTAGTTGGTGTCATAAGTGTTATTATTTCACTATATAAATTTGGTCAAACTTGAAAAACTTTGACTCTCCAAGATTCTTGGATTGTCTTATAATTTGGGATGGAGGGAGTATATGTGAGATGTCGTCAGGATTGGATGTGTGAGTCATTTTTGTTTAATATTTTAATTAGACTGAAATTGTCATTATATATCACTTCATTTTAGTGTAGGCCTATTCGGCTCCTTGTATCAGCCACTGCCTGCTAGTTGCTTCTAGTTCAATACTACAGTAATTTGTGAAGAGGAAGACAGCCATATATAACAGCAGGCCGCTGAAATTTTACTTAGATGGGATGCAATAGCCTTGGCTTTGCCAAACGGGCGTAATAAGTTAAACGCAAAAGGAAAAATTCCTGAACTAAGTTCACAATGCGTATATAAGTGGTCTATAAAACCCATGGGAATAGTAAACCTATTTTTTTGCGAATCATAATATTAACCATTTTTTTTACTAACACATAACGACAAGAGAAAACTGTCAGCACATAGAAATATAGAATGCGTGAAAGGAACACACAGATGTATGTACATGTGGAAACCACGATGCAAGAATGTTCCAAGCTAGCACGGCGTGCGACGACGTACGCCGTCGCCAACTATCGCTAGCTGTCCGGCATCGGCATGAACAACCCCGGTTACCGTGCCTTTCCAGGCTGCTTGGCTAGCCCCCCTTTCCACTCTTGTTCTCTGAATATGAAATGGAATCCCTAGAGTCGTCCAAAAGAGCACGGCGCAGCAGAAAACGACCGCATGTCCAATTCAATATCGCACGCCTGGGCTACTACTACGTAATACACTACGTGTTTCGAACGTATCATATCATGGATCAAAGAATCCCACTGCATGCATGTCAGACAAAGTGAACACAATCGAGATGATGAGCTGCCTCCGTGCTGCATCCACACACAGCAGCAGGCGTGTCGACGTCGTCGATCGCCAATCATGCATAGATTGGGCTAAACGGACCGACTACTATTTAAACCAATCTCGATCGATCGTCTTTCCACAACCCACATCGATCTGAACCAAGCAATAATCTTGGAGAGCTTTCAAACTGCAACAATGGCTTCTCTCACAGGTCCATGGCTTCATCTCCTGGTGCTTCTCGTGGCCATGGGCACGTTCCTGCTGTACGCCCCAGCGGCTGCCCGCCGCGGCGTGCACGACGACGACCCAACCGCCGGGTTCCAGAAGGTGGAGCTCTCCGCCGGCGACTTCGAGATCCAGAGCCCCTACAACGTGCCGGAGAGCCAGCGGTTCCAGTACAAGAACGGCGTCCGGACGTTCTGGGTGTACCGGAACGACAAGCCCTTCAACACGGCCACCCACACCAACCCGCGCACCGAGGTGAAGCTCCGGCCGGGCTACTCGTCGGGGGTGTGGCAGTTCGAGGGCTCCGGCTACGTGCCGTCGGGGACCTCCGGCGTGTCGGTGATGCAGATCCACAACGGGAAGGGCGCGGACCGCTCCACGGTGCTCATGCTCCACGTCTACGACGGCGTCCTCCGCTTCTACAGCGGCACCGAAGTGGAGGCCGGCATCTACGACCGCTGGTTCCGCCTCAACGTCGTGCACGACACCGCCGCGTCCACGGTGGCCGTCTACGTCGACGGCAGCCGCAAGTTCCAAGCCAGCGTCATCCCCAGCGACTCCTACTACTTCAAGTTCGGGGTGTACATGCAGCACCACGACCAGTCCAGCTGCATGGAGTCGCGTTGGACCAATGTCACGATCTACACTAAGAACTAAGCTAGATCGATCTTGCTAGCTACCCACCCATGCGAATTGTTATTGTATTATATTGTTGTGTAGCATGTATCCTTCATGTACACCATCATCGAGAGGGTTTGAATAAAGATTCTTGATTCGTGTGTTTATTTACATCCCCAAAAACGATGTTTTGCCATCCTTTTTCATTACCTCTAACTTTTTAACTATCCAGCACTAAGAAATCCGCTCATCATGTAGTACATGAGAAAGGCTATCATTATGCTACGTAGCGTCAACTAACGTATTCAAATATATTATCATCGGTAGTCACATGTTGTGTGTGAACCCCAGTTTGCTTGTTAGTAACATCCTCGTGGAAGGCTCCGTCACACATGCATGATTACATCATTATTGTTTTCTTAAGAAAGATTATCACTAGCCTCCCCATGCATATTCATATTGTGTAGTGTCCCATGAACCCGTGATAATCAATTGCATTCGCATAGACTCTACGTTACCCTATTTCCTTTAATTATTGCAATCTCTGCATGGACTCAAATACAAGCACCCCTTTCATGATCAAGAGTTGTAGCTCGATCTAAACTATAATTTATTCTAGACTGATTGAAATTGGTTGCCCCATTTTTTAAAAAACAATTATTCTATACTTATTATAGCAAAATTGAAATTGGTAGCCCCATAAAAATTAAAATTGGTGGCCATAAAAACAATGACTCTAAACTAATCGATAACAATTGTGAATTCATTCCCATAAAAATGGAGATATTAATTACAAAAAAATTCATGAATAACAATGTAGCTCCAAATAATGGGTCGATAGGTGTCACATGGATTTGCTCATCGAAACGGAAATTGGCAACCTATATACTTTAAAAAATCTACTCTACTCGATACAAGAACTAATTAAATTAAGCATCACATACTAACAACTATAAAAACACCATGTAATTTGCTAGGAATTGAAATGGGTTCATACACACAACCTTTTGAAAGATGGATCCACCATAATTTGGATGCCTTTCCTCAAAATCCAATTGAGAAGTGCTCTCTAAAACACAGAGAAACAACTACAATGAGAATCAAGCAATCTAGCCATCAAAATAATTGTAAAGTTACAAATTCAAAGGAGTGGATGCTTGTTACTAACCTTAATTAATGTAAGAAAATAATGCAGATGCTTGAAAATCCAAGACCTTTTTAAGAATTTTGGTGGGGAACGACGCAACAATGGGACAAGTGGGGAAAACGCGCCTGTCTTGGATGAGTGTCCTCGAGATGGGGGAGAGAGGAGGGAGGACGGAGAGGGCATGGATTTTTTTGTATTATGGGCTATCACTACCGGCTCAAGACAAAACCGGCAGTGATATCACACAATTTACAAAGTCATTGTTAGTTTGGTCCAAACGAGTAATGATAGTATATTTCCACTGCTGGTTCAACTGGCAGCGATATAGATCTTCACTGCTGGTTTTTGGGGGACCCCCAATCATTTTTCTGATTTTAAAGCTAAGAACCAACAACAAAGATGTATCATTGTTGGTTCAAGAGAAACCACCACTAAAGATCAGTTTGGTAGTAGTGTTGACTCCTTACTCGCCGACTAGTGAAAATGCACGTGCGACACGCACGTGATTATAGGTATAACTTTTTAACATTTATATTTTCTCCGTCCTAAATAAATTAAAGTACATTATCACAATACACTACACCATGACCCACTTTTCCCTACACTCATGTGTTGGCAAATCATAGGTTTTGACAACGCATTATGTGTTGGCAATTGTAGGACTTTTTAGCGTCCCATAAAGTGTCGGCAATAACTATGTAAGGCTACACGTTAGCTGTCGGCGTTTCTCCTCCCAACTTAAAAAGTGTCGGCAAAAGTTTTTAGACTAAAAAAGTGTCGTCGTAGCCTCACCAAACCACTGTCCAAGTGTCGTGTCTGCAAAATGCGTTGTCGCAGCTCACTGGAACCAGCAGTTAAATTATTAAGCAGTAGTACACTAACAATTCAAAGACTAATTTGTCTAGCAGTTCACTAAACATTTATCTATCTCTTCCTATAGGCAAGCAGGTAATGAGATATCTACTGAAAATTCAAATAAAGCACCATTGAATTTCACAGTTGGTTACTCACAAGAGATTGGCTAAGACATTGATATAACTAGCAAATTGGTTGTTCTGCAAATCCCTGAGGAAAAGGAATGGGTCACTGCAAAACAATGTAACGAGGCATGTCTAGGGGATGAAAATAAATAGGCATGCATCATGGTATTAGAACGTGAAACTTCATGGTAGGTCACCAGTAATACATGGCAAACAGTAATACATGGCAAACAGCTAGATGCCAACAATCAAAAGATAATATAAGCTATCACAATTCCTGCTACTGCTCCTCAAGAAAGGCTATTTCCTGTTCCATGTATTAGAACGTGAATTAATTGTGTTTGTTTCTATAAACTGAACAAACCATCCAACTTTGCTTGTTGTAATTATATATTTTGGAAATTAAAGAGGGTACTTGAACAGATAACAAAACTTACTCACCCTGATTCCAGAGGGCGGTAACTACCATCTGCATCTGGAAAAAAAGTAAAGCACTCCAACACAAGTATATGATTATAAATTGTTAAAAAAACACTATATAATTCCTTGCAAAAAAGACCATTCAATTAAGTGAAAAACAAAAACCCACAACTGAATGTTGAGTCGGTCCTTCCCAGATAGCCATGTCACCATTGTCATCCATCAGTTGCTCTATGTTATATCTGACCTTAAGTCAAAAATAGATTGGAATATTGAAAAAAAAAACTTGTTAAAGTATTGCAGCAAGCAAAAGCATTATTATGACCATCCTTTTACCTTATAGACTCTCCTTGTCCATGCAACCAGCTTGCTCTTTTACTATCGAGCTCATTCCAAGTTGATGGTACTAAATTTTGCTGTTGGCTCATCTAGTAGTGGGTAAGCTTCAATCTCTAATTCAATAGCCAGACAAGACCAGAAATAATGAAGGGAATGCTGCTCCACCGCTGATTCAGTGTAGTTGGAATCCCAGCCTGCATCCATGGAAAAAAGTCATCATAACCCACAAGTAAAATAGTATATCAAGACAAACTCCATTTCTATGAGAAACCATATGTCACAGCAGAATCCTATTCCAAAGCATATAAACCGCCCCATCTCTAGCTCGATTTACATGGCCACTCCCCTCACAAGTCACAAATAAACCCATAATCAAAACACCACCCCCACCCCTTTACTGCACACCCAAACCCTGCAAGCTGCAGCAAACAACTCAAACCCTGCCAATTAAGATGGATTTCGCCATCCTTAGTAGAGCCTCTTCACAGATCTCGCTTGTCTCACAAAGGGCATTATGAATTATGAATGTTTAAATTTCCTACTCTATTCACATCTCTGCCTGGTCCAATCAACTTAATTATAACAAAATTCCAAGGAGATAGCTGTGAAGGTTGTTCTTATTTCACATATTTCAGATATATGATAGAAAATTCTGAATTGATAATATGTTATTTACAGCAAAAGAAAATCTCACAAGTCAAATTGCTTACCATGTCAAAAATAGGAAACTTTGCTTCCACATACTCATTGCTGCCAGGGCTCTTAACCAGCAAATTGATTATATGGTACAACCCCTGCAATTACATAATAAATTAGCACAAGTTTTCAAACAACACAACAGGAACCCAGGTAGCACACAAGCACCCATGAAGAGCAACAGGTGGAAAAAAAACTTGAGCAAGTTTCTGTTCAGGTACCTTGATGTGAACAAGGGTTCCCGATCTTCGAAAGGTTTTGGTAACTCTCGATTTGGCGAAAACGAGACACAAGTCGATCCGGCTTCCGAACAAAGACGATCCGAAACCCCGCAATCGCAGTACCACGTCTTCTCACGGTTATCAACCGGCGTTGCACGGTTGACCTCGCCAAGAAGGCTAATCCTTGCCTGCGAATCGAAGAACACAAGCAAGAACAAAGAAGAAAGCAACCAATTTGCAAATGAATGATTAAGCTCACGAGTTGGGGTCTCACAAACCGATGAAACGGCGAAACTGTTCTTGACAGATTAATCTAAGCAAAACCCAACACTAACTTGGGCGGCGGCTACTGTTTATAAAGAGTCTAAGGTCGTGCAAGACCCCTGGGACGCACCCCTAATGGGTTCCAACTCGATACAAGGCCCAAAGACCAAAATACGACGTCGCAGCGTCAGGACAGATTCTGGACGTCAAATTGTTTGGACGATTCCCGATGACTCCAGATGAATTTGGGCCTCCAACAAGACTCATTGGAAAGGTCTTTTCGTTATCTTTCTTTAGAGTCTAAGAACGTCCAATTCGAGTCCGGATGCATCCTGGGCGTCCAATTTAGTACAGACTGCTCCTGGACTCCGAGACGGATTCGAAGTCGACTTGGTGCGGGCCTCCACCTTGGCTTGAGCGCCCTTGCTGGTCCTTCACGCCTCCAAGCCCTCCTCTATGTATCTCCCGGTCCTCTCCATGATTCCTAATCATAATATAATCATTAGGTAGCAATCTATTCTCTAAATCATATAAAGAGTTACTTAGGAACGAGCTCACTGTAGAATTTAATTGTCGCGCGAGCTCTTGTGATTGGACCTTGAATGTTCAGCGGAGGATCATTGAGTGTATCCGAAGGAGTGATGTCCTCATCATCCTCCCCTCTTGAATTGGAGTCGTCCTCGACTCAAGCTCATCTTCTTCTCCCAAGTATGGTGTCAAATCTGCAATGTTAAAAGAAGGACTAACCCCGAACTCGGGTGGCAACTCAAGTTTGTATGCATTATCATTTATTTTCTCAATAACTTTATAAGGACCAGCAGCTCTTGGCATTAATTTAGATTTACGCAGCTCCGGAAACCTATCCTTTCTCAAATGTAACCATACTAAATCACCCGGCTCAAGTTTAATTTCTTTCCTACCTTCACTTCAAAGCAATTCTATACTTTTCATTCATCTTTTCGATATTTTCTTTAGTTGTTTCATGCAACTTACGAATAAATTCAGCACGTGCGCTAGCATCACTATGGGTTCTTTCAGTGGTAGGTAAAGGTAAAAGATCAATAGGAGCACGAGGGTTAAAGCCATACACTACCACGAAAAGGACTTACCTTAGTGGTAGAATGTGTCGCCCGATTGTAAGCAAACTCCACATGAGGCAAACATTCCTCCCACATCTTTAAATTTTTCTTCAAAATAGCTCTCAACATGGTGCCCAAAGTGCGGTTCACTACCTCTGTTTGTCCATCGGTTTGTGGGTGACAAGTTGTAGAAAACAATAATTTTGTACCCAACTTATTCCATAGAGTGCGCCAAAAATGACTCAAGAATTTTGCATCACGATCTGAAACAATAGTACAAGGCATACCATGCAAGCGAACAATCTCTTTGAAAAAGAGGTCAGCAATAAAGACAGCATCATCACTTTTATGACAAGGTATAAAATCGCCATCTTAGAAAATCGATCCACAACAACAAAAATGCTGTCCCCCCCCTCTTAGTCCTAGGCAATCCCAAAACAAAGTCCATCGAAATATCGGCCCAAGGAATAGAAGGAATAGGAAGAGGCATATACAAACCATGTGGATTCAAGCGAGACTTAGCCTTTTGACATGTAGTGCAGCGTGCCACGAACCGTTCAACATCTCTCCTCATCTTTGGCCAAAAGAAGTGTGTGGTCAACATATCCTCCGTCTTCTTAGCACCAAAATGCCCCATCAAACCTCCTCCATGTGCTTCCTGCAACAACATTAGACAAACAGAACCAACTGGAATGCATAGGCGGTTAGCTCTAAACACAAAACCATCATTGATCACAAACTTGTTCCATGTACGTCCCTCTTTACAATTCAGCAACACATCTTTAAAAACAGGATCAAGCACATATTGTTCTTTTTATTGATTCAAGTCCAAAAATTCTACAATCAAGTTGGGACAAGAAAGCATAGCGTCTAGACAAGGCATCGGCAATCACATTATCCTTCCCCTTCTTATGTTTAATAATATAAGGAAAAGATTCAATAAATTCAACCCACTTAGCATGCCTACGATTCAGATTATTTTGAGAGCGAAGATACTTAAGCGATTCATGATCTGAATGTATAATAAATTCTTTAGGCCACAAATAATGACGCCACGTCTCTAAAGAACGTACAAGTGCATACAATTCTTTATCATACGTAGAATAATTAAGAACAGGACCATGCAATTTTTTTCGCTAAAGTATGCAACAGGCTTACCTTCTTGCATCAAAACACCTCCAATGCCAACTCCACTAGCATCGCATTCTAGCTCAAAAGTCTTACCAAAGTTAGGAAGTTGCAGCAATGGTGCGTGTGTAAGCTTGTCCTTCAAAGTGTCAAAGGACTCCTCTTGTGCCTTACCCCAATGAAACACCACACCTTTCTTTGTCAACTCATGCAATGGGGCAGCAATGGCGCTGAAATCCTTGACAAAGCGACGATAGAAACCTGCAAGACCAAGGAAACTTCTCACCTGTGTGATACTTGTAGGCACTGGCCAACTCTTTATGGCTTCAATTTTCGTCTCATCCACTTGAATTCCCTGTGGAGTAACAACATAGCCAAGAAAAAAGAGACTCGATCCGTGCAAAAGATGCACTTCTCAAGGTTACCAAATAAACGTGCATCACGCAAAGCATTAAAAACAGCACGTAAGTGTCCCATATGTTCATCCAAAGACTTTTTGTAAATCAGAATATCATCAAAGTAAACTACCACAAATCGTCCAATGAAAGCTCTTAAAACCTCATTCATTAAGCGCATAAAAGTACTAGGTGCATTAGTCAAACCAAAAGGCATTACTAACCACTCATACAACCCGAATTTGGTTTTAAAAGCTGTTTTCCATTCATCTCCAAGTTTCATTCTAATTTGGTGGTAGCCACTACGCAAGTCTATCTTTGTGAAAATTACAGAGCCACACAACTCATCAAGCATGTCATCAAGCCTAGGAATTGGATGACGATATCTAATAGCAATATTATTAATGGCTCTACAATCAACACACATACGCCAAGAACCATCTTTCTTAGGAACCAAAATCACAGGAGCGGCACAAGGACTAAGGCTCTCACGTACATACCGCGGTCCAAAAGCTCTTGGACTTGTCGCTGAATTTCCTTAGTCTCCTCGGGGTTGGTTCGATAAGCGGCTCGGTTTGGTAGTGTTGCTCCCGGGATCAAATCAATTTGATGCTCTATTCCTCTCATAGGTGGCAGCCCCGGGGGGTATCTCGGCTGGAAAAATGTCCTCATACTCCTGCAAAAGGTTAGTGACAACAGGAGGCATCGAACTAACAACATCTTCAAGCGAAAACAAGGCTCGCTTGCAAACCAAAAGTATAGCATATATCATCATCGAAATTTCAGCAAGATCAGTTTTTGTTGCAAGCATAGCAGCACCCTTCAATTTAATTCCCTCAACCTTAGAATTAGGCGCCGACTTATCTGTTTTTAGGTGGGTAAATAGAATTAGCAACTTGCTGATTTTCAGATTTAGCATCATGCAAACTAGCGGTAGCGTTCTTTTTCAACTTGTACAATTTCAGCAGGGGTCATAGGAACCAAAGTAATTTTTTTTCTTTATGCATAAAAGTGTAAGTATTACTTCTACCATGGTGCATAGCATCATTATCAAATTCCCAAGGACGACCCAATAAAAGTGAACAAGCTTCCATAGGTACCACATCACAATCAGCATAATCGGTATAGGAACCAATGGAAAAGAAACTCGCAAGTTTGTGTTACCTTAACTTTGCCCGCATCATTAAACCACTGTAGGTTATAGGGATGGGGGTGTTGGCGAGTGGCCAAGCCAAGCTTCTTGACCAAATCTGAACTCACCAAATTTTGACAACTACCTCCATCAATGATGACACGTGCTCGCCGATTGTTGATGACGAAGAACAGTTGGAACAAGTTGTGGCGTTGCAGCTTCTCTGGTTGTTGTACCTTTGTGCTAAGCGCTTTCATTTGCACAATGACGCTTCTGTAGGTGGTCGTGTCATCAGTACCCAAAACTTCATTGTCCACCTCCACAGCCGGATCTTCTTCATCCTCTTCCTCAATGTCAGAGGCGCTGATGTACCCATCGTCTGTAGCAATGTATGCCCGCTGACTAGGGCAATCATACGCACATGACCGAATCCTTGGCAGCGGTGGCACTGAATGCTAGGAGTGCGCCCTGTTGAAGCAATGGAGGATGCACTCTTTTGAAGGTTCTGCAAAGAATTTTTACCTGAACCGGATGTCCGCGAAGTAGGTGTCATACTGTTCGTTGGTAGAGGCGCCCGAAAAGAGGATGCCTTGGGAAGGCCCCAAAGAGGACGCCATGCGTGGAGTGTACGAGGTGCCAACCTTGCCTTTGCCCTGCTTATTACGTCCCTGCAACTCCTTCTGCGCAAGCATAGCAAACTGAAACAAGCTGGTTGGCGGTGTTAAAATCCTTATAATCAACTATGTTCTGAATTTCCTCCCTCAATCCTGAATAAAAACGAACAATAGAATCCTCGTTTCCCTCTACTATACTACAACGCATCAATCCTTTCTGAAGCTCACCATAGTAATCCTGCACAGATTTATCTCCCTGTTCTAAGCGCATCAATTTCTTACGTAGATCCCTATGATATGATGGCGGCACAAATCTATCACGCATAGCAACCTTAAGCTCTTCCCAAGTTCTAGGTTGGCGGTTATCGCAACTAAACCTGTCCACCAAATGATAGCAAAATCTTTAAATTCACTAGTGGCTTGTCTAATTCTATGTTGCTTTCGGGCACAAGGTGGGCACTAAATTTTTGCTCTCTTGTCATCTCCCAATCAAGGTATCCCTCGGCATCATAATGTCGAAAAAGAAGGTATGGTAAATTTGACCTTAGCATAAGGATCATCGGGAGCATGAGCACGATTACCTCGATGGTGGTTGCCACCCATACCTGTGGTGTTGTTGCGAAGACGTCGGCGTAACCTATTTTTCCCTTGTCATTTGCTTGATCAACATTACCATTGGTGTCATAGATCTCATCACCGGCGTCATTTGCCTCCATTATCTTCTTCATGCGGTGGCTGAACTTCTAAGGCAGACTACCCTGTCGGTCAGTGTGGACAATCGTTTTTCCAATCTCTCAAGTGTGTTGCCGATCTTGAGTTCAATGAGCGCAGCGATTCTGACCTTTGACTGCCTCGTTCATTTCCTTCCGAGCATTACTTACAGCCAGATTGTAGTTGCTCTTGGGCGACACACTCGAGAACTCTTTGGGAGAACTAGCGTCGTCATCCTGCCATTGTAGACTCAAAACACAAGCAACAAACGGTGAAGGTTATCCCTAAAAATTCTACTATGAGCGGTGGAGTGGTGTCTCTCGGGATCGACAAACTAATTACTTCTTACCAAGCTCTCACAAATGTTCTTACAAAGCAAGACAAAGGACACCAGGAAGTCGTAGACCACGATTGCAGGAATGTCAAACCTGTGCTGTCTAGAAGAATGTGGAGCTTGGAAGGCACAAAAAGAGACAGATAGTATATACGGAACACAAGTCGAGACGCAGATAGTAATCTTTGAATTATAGTCCACGGTGTTCGTTCTTGTTCTTAGGCCTAAAATGCTCCAAGTTCTAGATGTGTGTGACCAAATAAGATGAAGAAAAAAAAAAACAAGTATGATGGATAGCAAGAGCACTAGAAACAAAGCACAACACCGACAACTGAGCTCGGATTTTTCCTTTTTCCTCAATTTTCCCCGGATTTTTGCAAAAGGCACTAGTAGAAATCAAACTTTTTTATTTTTTCACTATTTTTTTTTATATTTTTCTCTGAACAAGGATCCCAAAAGATGCAACCACAAAAATTGGCACCTACAACTGAGGTGGGATGTGGTCTACAGAAATTCAGCACGTTCTCTGAAAAGCGTGCAGAACCCTTGATAATTTTTTTTCTTTATTTTCCTGAATTTTTTTGGCAATTTTAACAAAACCAAACAGGCCGTAGGGTAGTTTGGGTCACCTCAGAATGGTGTCAAGAATCTGCTCAATTTTTTTCAGATTTTTTCGATAACCGAGCGAAAAGTTATGCCTGTTTTAAGGAAGGTACCTCAAGTTATGTTTTCCGAAAGGCACAACACGGCGGCGGTTAGGGCAAAAGCGTCCCTAAACTCCAACACCGATCACAGGTATTCGCCGGATGATGTAAGGAGAGCTGCGATGCAGGCGAAATAACGGCGGTGGCAACCTATCTAGGGTTTAGCGCGGCGAGAGATCACACAAAGGCGGCTAAGCGGGGGCAAGTCGAGTAATGTGGTGGCTTCGACTTGTGTTTGGGGATGGTGGATAGGGTAGATACGATTAACAAAAACTCACACAATGGACTCTAGCACGACCTAACCAGCAACAAGACCTCGACCCGGGACACAAAGTCAACACGACGTACTGCGAAACTGAAATATGCAAAGGCTATGGCGCGGGAAGGTTATAGGACATGAAAATAATATGGCGGTGGACTATAGGACGAAGGCGAAACACTCAAAACTAAGGTGGGATATGAACGACGGTATACCTGAAGCTCGATTACCACTTGATGTGAACAAGGGTTCCCGATCTTCGAAAGGTTCGGTAACTCTCGATTTGGCGAAAACGAGACACAAGTCGATCCGGCTTCGAACAAAGACGATCCGAAACCCCGCAATCGCGAGTACCACGTCTTCTCACGGTTATCAACCGGCGTTGCACGGTTGACCTCGCCAAGAAGGCTAATCCTTGCCTGCGAATCGAAGAACACAAGCAAGAACAAAGAAGAAAGCAACCAATTTGCAAATGAATGATTAAGCTCACGAGTTGGGGTCTCACAAACCGATGAAACGGCGAAACTGTTCTTGACAGATTAATCTAAGCAAAACCCAACCCTAACTTGGGCGGCGGCTACTGTTTATAAAGAGTCTAAGGTCGTGCAAGACCCCCTGGACGCACCCCTAATGGGTTCCAACTTCGATACAAGGCCCAAAGACCAAAATACGACGTCGCAGCGTCAGGACAGATTCTGGACGTCAAATTGTTTGGACGATTCCCGATGACTCCAGATGAATTTGGGCCTCCAACAAGACTCATTAGAAAGGTCTTTTCGTTATCTTTCTTTAGAGTCTAAGAACGTCCAATTCGAGTCCGGATGCATCCTGGGCGTCCAATTTAGTACAGACTGCTCCTGGACTCCGAGACGGATTCGAAGTCGACTTGGTGCTGGGCCTCCACCTTGGCTTGAGCGCCCTTGCTGGTCCTTCACGCCTCCAAGCCCTCCTCTATGTATCTCCCGGTCCTCTCCATGATTCCTAATCATAATATAATCATTAGGTAGCAATCTATTCTCTAAATCATATAAAGAGTTACTTAGGAACGAGCTCACTGTAAATTTAATTGTCGCGCGAGCTCTTGTGATTGGACCTTGAATGTTCAGCGGAGGATCATTGAGTGTATCCGAAGGAGTGATGTCCTCATCATACCTGCAAATCAAAGGGATCAACAGATCAAGAAAAAACAACAAATAAATATGTCCAACTCATTCCCAAGAATTTACATGATTAATGTTGGACAAATAGCCAGTTCACCGCACACTCCTTGTCCGCTCAAGGAGGCCAGTCACCCATCATCCTTCTTGATGTGAACAAGGGTTCCGATCTTCCAAAGGTTCTGGTAACTCTCGATTTGGCGAAAACGAGACACAAGTCGATCCGGCTTCCGAACAAAGACGATCCGAAACCCCGCAATCGCAGTACCACGTCTTCTTCGGTTATCAACCGGCGTTGCACGGTTGACCTCGCCAAGAAGGCTAATCCTTGCCTGCGAATCGAAGAACACAAGCAAGAACAAAGAAGAAAGCAACCAATTTGCAAATGAATGATTAAGCTCACGAGTTGGGGTCTCACAAACCGATGAAACATGGGAAACTGTTCTTGACAGATTAATCTAAGCAAAACCCAACCCCTAACTTGGGGCGGCTTTTACTGTTTATAAAGAGTCTAAGGTTTCAAAACCCCCTGGACGGACGCACCCCTAATGGGTTCCAACTCGATACAAGGCCCAAAGACCAAAATACGATTGCTCAGGACAGATTCTGGACGTCAAATTGTTTGGACGATTCCCGATGACTCCAGATGAATTTGGGCCTCCAACAAGACTCATTGGAAAGGTCTTTTCGTTATCTTTCTTTAGAGTCTAAGAACGTCCAATTCCGAGTCCGGATGCATCCTGGGCGTCCAATTTAGTACAGACTGCTCCTGGACTCCGAGACGGATTCGAAGTCGACTTGGTCTGGGCCTCCACCTTGGCTTGAGCGCCCTTGCTGGTCCTTCACGCCTCCAAGCCCTCCTCTATGTATCTCCCGGTCCTCTCCATGATTCCTAATCATAATATAATCATTAGGTAGCAATCTATTCTCTAAATCATATAAAGAGTTACTTAGGAACGAGCTCACCTGTAAATTTAATTGTCGCGCGCGAGCTCTTGTGATTGGACCTTGAATGTTCAGCGGAGGATCATTGAGTGTATCCGAAGGAGTGATGTCCTCATCATACCTGCAAATCAAAGGGATCAACAGATCAAGAAAAAACAACAAATAAATATGTCCAACTCATTCCCAAGAATTTACATGATTAATGTTGGACAAATAGCCGATTCACCGCACACTCCTTGTCCGCTCTCAAGGAGGCCGGTCACCATCATCCTTCTTGATGTGAACAAGGGTTCCGATCTTCCAAAGGTTCTGGTAACTCGATTTGGCGAAAACGAGACACAAGTCGATCCGGCTTCCGAGCAAAGACGATCCGAAACCCCGCAATCGCAGTACCACTTCTTCTTCGGTTATCAACCGGCGTTGCACGGTTGACCTCACCAAGAAGGCTAATCCTTGCCTGCGAATCGAAGAACACAAGCAAGAACAAGGAAGAAAGCAACCAATTTGCAAATGAATGATTAAGCTCACGAGTTGGGGTCTTACAAACCGATGAAACGGTGAAACTGTTCTTGGACAAATTAATCTAAGCAAAACCCAAACCCTAACTTGGGCGGCGGCACGATTATAAAGAGTCTAAGGTCGTGCAAGACCCCCCGGATGCACCCCCTAATGGGTTCCAACTCGATACAAGGCCCAAAGGCCAAAATACGACGTCGCAGCGTCAGGACAGATTCTGGACGTCAACTTGTTCGAACGATTCCCGATGACTCCGGATGAATTTGGGCCTCCAACAAGACCATTAGAAAGGTCTTCTCGTTATCTTTCTTTAGAGTCTAAGAACGTCCAATTCGAGTCCGGATGCATCCGGGCGTCCAATTTAGTACTGATTTGCTCCCGGACTCCGAGACGGATTCGAAGTCGACTTGGTGCAGGCCTCCACCTTGACTTGAGCGCCCTTGCTGGTCCTCCACGCCTCCAAGCCCTCCTCTATGTATCTCCCGGTCCTCTCCATGATTCCTAATCATAATATATTCATTAGGTAGCAATCTATTCTCTAAATCATATAAAGAGTTACTTAGGAACGAGCTCACCTGTAAATTTAATGGTCGCGCGCGAGCTCTTGTGATTGGACCTTGAATGTTCAGCGGAGGATCATTGAGTGTATCCGAAGGAGTGATGTCCTCATCACTTCTCCCCAGGATGAAACCATTCCTTCCTAATCACCGACCAAATGTGGCTGAATATTTGTTGGCAAAACAAGTTAAATTGTAATGAAATCTCCAAATTTTCCCAAAATCCCAAAACCCTATATGACGATTTTCCCCAAATCCTCATGAACTTGAACTTAACTGAGCTGAGGAAGGACCTAGGATGATCTTTCCTTGGCCCTATGTTATCATCGCAGTCAGTTTGGACACGGCGGCCATGGTTGATATTCCTCTCTCGAAATCAAAGCGTAGTACAACATCCCTATGATAGCATCCATGTTCATGTGCGAGCAAAAAGGATTTGGGTAGATTTTTCGACTTTGGCGTCGTTTGCCGACATTCGCCCTTGCACTGGGTTCCTTCTAACCCCCGCTGGTCTAGGGTCGTTACCCTGGTGGCCCTCATCGGCATCGTTGCGGCGGCACCCAGGCGGGCGCCGGCGGGCGGGCGGGCGCGTCGGTAGCTAGCCGGGGCCGGCATGGCGTGGCGGCGGTTAGCGTGCATGGCGATGCCATGTGCGGCAGCTAGGGCGGCAAGCAGGGCAGGGATGCTACGATGTGTGGTGTGGCTGCGGCGGCGGGCCGGGGTGTTTCTCCATCCGAGGCTTTTTATTCATAGTGTTTCTCCATCCAAGCCTTTTTTAAAAAATTGAGTTTCAAATTTTAAATTTCAGAGATAATTATCCTCAACTAGATGCATTCAAATGAAAAATTTTCAACTACAAAGTTTCATAACTTTTCAAGATCTATAACTTTCATTTAGACCGTATTTCCATTTGGTATAAAGTCATGTTTCCACCCACCTTAAACTAAAGATGTTTGTGGTTTGCATGGTGAGCCTCCACTGCATCGAGACTAGCTCTTTGTATAGCCCGATCTGATTCTTCCGCACCCACTACCATCACCTTGATTTCCATTAAGCCGCACGCCACATACTCAAAGGCGGATGCCAATTTGGCAAAGGTATAGATCCAAACTATGATTTTGTTACTTTGATGAGTATCATTTTGGATTTCCTATTTCCTTAGGCGAGTAGTAGGCCTAGAAACTAGTGTATATGAAGCCCTCAAGGCTATTCTTTGTTCTTTGCATGACATCTTATCGGGGATGATCAAGTAAACTTTCTTGCTTCATGTAAGCACAAGGCATTGTCATGTGTCGTGTCTTCATAGCAGTTAGCATGTTTCCTTCAATAATCAAATTTTGAGGTTGTAGTGTCTTGGATCTCGTTATTGTGAGTATCCACACTCCACTTCCCCTAAAAAGATCAATGTCATGTTGAATACTCAAATAAATGATCGTATCATGTTCAATTATGTATGGTTTGAATAGTGTTTTTCAGGCCTAGCATACTATACATGGTAGCACATTTGCTCCTAACAAGTGCCTTTGAACACATGTAAATTTTATTGTAACTTATAAAGACACAATTTTAAGTCAGTGAAGCTTTTCAGTTATTTATTTGCTAAGCTTCGCAATGATGATGATGATGAGTTTGGTATATGCCGCTTTTTGCTACCATGTCTCTATGCCACCACCATGTTAAGGTTTATCTTAGGAAATTTTTTTGTCTCAGTATTTATACTACAACCTTTGTGTATTAATTATCTTATGCGTCCACAGGAAGAGTTTGATGTCTTTTGTGTGATTTTGTGAGGAAAAATAGTGCAACCAATTAAAGAAAATCTGTATGGGTGTGAAAAGTAGTTTGAGAGATATTTGTAGTCCATGTGAAGAGGAGCCTACGATGATGAAACCATATTACACTAATGATCTCGTAGCAGATGAGATTGGAGGTGTAAAAGAGAATTACATTTATATTGTTAGTTTTGATAAACCTAAGAGTGATATGGATTTTAGCTATATGTTCACAATAAATGACTGCATTATCAATAGATTTGATTACTCCGCAATAGATGACTATGATAACCAACACAACTAAATAATGTATCTTCCTAACCTATCAATACTGAAAATAGGAGATATATATTGGTCATGTTGTTAAAATCCGTTAATATTTCCTCTCCATTTATTAAAACTATCAACTGTGACACTCATTCTTAAAATAACAATATATACTTGGAAGTTACTTGCCATGCAAGATTCTAGAGCTAACTTCACAGGAAAGAAAAGAAAAAAACTAAATGCTTTAGATATTATGCATATATGGATAATAAGATGATGGCAAAGTGTGAAATAATGTAGGTGGTGGATACATATATAGCTCACCATGATATATGGCAAAGTGTTGAATATTCGGATATATAGCTCATATATGTTCAAGTGTTGAATATTCTAGAACTAGATATTTTGTGGGGGGTGTTTGGATAGTTGCCACTTAACACTAGTCGAATGATCGGGGTGCTCTCCACCTCCAAGGAGTCAAAAAATAGAAGTCATTTGAAGAATGGCACAAGTAACCACAATGGTGAGTATAATAAGTGGCCACCTTCATGGATTGTCTATTTGACTGCTCATGTAGTTTGTGTACTGGTGTTACACTTTGACCTGAATGCTACTATAGTGATTAGTGACTAGTGGGAAGTTCTTGCCAAGTGTATAAATGTTGTTGTGATATGTGTTATCTTTTCCCTTTTCAAGCTGCAATTTGTGATTAACTACTACTTTGATCTAGAATTACATTTTAGATATGGTTGCTCTTAATATGAAATATAGTTCTTGAATCGTTGTAGGTTTATGTTATCTAGATGAGATAAATTAAAGTAAAATAAATGATTATTATTTTGTTGAATTATGTATAGGTTGGTGATCTTGAGAGCCACTTGTCTTTGACATCTTGAGATTCACATGTGGGTGCCAGGTGTAGAGAGAAGGTGAAGATATAATTGTTTATTAAAGTTATTGTTCTTATTATTAATGTGGTCATATGCTGTATTTTTTGGCATCCTTATGTAGTATACTCCCTCCTTTATTTATCTCCTTCATCTAAACCTTTGGGCAATGACCAAGGAGCAGAGTAAAAGCACTCAGTTTGCATTTAATTATTGCGGACTGAGCGTATATGAAGAGTCACGGGCAAGGAATAACCAATGAGTAGCAAAGAGGCAATAAATGCAGGCAAGTGATAGCCAATGAGGAGCAAAGGGGCAATAAATGCATGCAAGTCCCAATCTAATATGAAGGAGATTTTTGATAAAATGTTTTTGCTTAGATGGAGATAAATGAACCGATGGAGTATAGTATTATTTTGAATTATTTCTTGATGACATCAAGGTAAGTTAGTCGAGACAAGTTACTTGATGATGTTGTGAATGAAGAAATCATATGCAAGCCTATTGTATTGTCAATTTTCTTGTTGTAGAGTTTTGTACTGATTTGTCTTTTCGTAATTATACATTGATTCTATGAATAGTATTAGATAATTTTCTTGCAAGGGAGTGCATCTAATATGCAATCTCCAAACGTATGTGTGAGTGATAAATACCTAAGATACCTCACCTCAGCCAAAGTACCTCATTGTTTCCACATGGATATGTACCTGCATGAAAGGATCTAGACGGTTAGACAGGGGGATTATTAATAGCCTATAAAAGAATCCCAAATAATCATAAGTAAGCTAGACAAGTGATTAGTACAAAAGATGTCACTAATGTGATATCAAACACAAAATACCGTACTTCAAACTCTCATCTTTATGAAATGTTGAAAATGAAGTTGACCTTCAAGCACTAGCCTTTTAAAGAGGGATATGAGATTTTTTATAGGCTATTGATCTGTTATCTATAATGTGCTTCCAAAATCAAACTTTATACCCATCAACATACATTATGCAAATAAATTAAACTCAACATACATTATGTGAATAAACTCACTCATTTATTTGTAATTCTATATACAATAAATCGTTACAGCATCAATGATTACATTGTGTGTGTGTGTGTGTGTGTGTGTGTGTATATATATATAAGACTTCGTTTGCTAGAGTTTTGTACGGCTCTAGGTTTGGCTCCTTCATGGGCCGTAGGGAACAACTGTTTCTCTCTCTACTCTTAAAATGAGCCAAGAATAGGTGAAGGCACCTTTTTTGTTTCATAGACTATGTACGATTCCTCCACGCACTATAGCATGGAGCTAGAGTCATGCTAAACTAGGGCCTAAACTAACTATTCTAGATAGCATTAAATTATGAATGAGCATTACTATTGTGTAACACTTTCTAAATTAGGAATTGGTCATCAATATATTCACTTTTCATTGCCTGCCGAAATAACTAGCTAATTAGATATATCTTAGAGGAAAACTAATAATATAGAACGTAAATAATATGTATGGCACTTCTACACACAGAGGGTCACCACTCACCACCATCTATGTATATGTGGTTCGTGGTTCGTAACTCACATTTGTGATGATCAAATTGATTCTTTGGAAGTCAATCAAAGAAGAGGTTGGGACGGTGTGAGCACCTCTCCAATGGATCACCATCGGCTAAGATCTAAGACAATTTGGTACAGGTAACTGAGGTATATGCAGTTGGGCATGCATGCAATATCGAGGAATGGTAAAGTATTTATTCAATCAATGAACGAAAAATAGTTGTTGCTCGTGGCGTAGCAGCTGTCAATCTGTACATGCCACGGCATGCAGCTCGTTTTCTACCTCTATATAAAGTTGACGTATGGTGATGCCAGGAATTCCTCCTCAAGTCCATTCCATTCTGTGATCTCTCCATTCCTCGTCGCTCATTGATTTCCGGCTTTAGCTTGACGAACATGAGGCGCAATAGCTTGATGATGACCATGTTCTTGTGCACTATGGTTATCAGATCCCTAGTAATGCAAGCACAATGTAAATACTGTTGTTTATATAATATCATCTTTGGTATTGTTGAATTTAAATTTATGATGGGCAATAAGATGGGGATTCAAACCCGCAACCTCACCTGCAACCTCACTCTCGCTAGCGATCCTTCTCTTACCACCGCACCACATACTCACTTGTGTCTAGATCTCAATTTTATTCCCCACATTTTTTATGGTAGGCTAATTATTGTATGCTTGATCTCTAGTAAAAATTTCATATTCATTGAATCATGTATAACTTATTTATAAATTTATTTATATGTAATAAGCATAAACCTAAACAAATTGATTTATAAAAATTTATTCATACACAATGTTTTTTAGGATTGTGCCAGGCTTTTACATTGTACAACAATACAACTGTTATCATTGATTTATAAAACTTTCTGTGTTTGCTGTTCCATGCTGCCACTGTGTGTAGTCTAGGTGTTTGATTAAATGTCAATGCAAGCTGACTGTTGTTTTGCAATTGACTGATATTTTCTAGCTTCTGTTGGATGGTGCTGTGATTAGATGCATCGTCATACAAAAATATGTAATGCTCTTTCCACCTAGCCCTTGTCTGCTTTTGTACAGTTGTTTTTGTAGGATTTAGTCAGTAGAGAGATGATGGAAGTGGCGAGATAACAGAATAAAGCATTTAACTGGTGATGAGATTTTCTTAACTAAACCATAAAGGACAAAATGGTTGGGAGTTGGGACATTTACTTGCATCAAATTAAAATTAATATTCTTCGCTGTAAGATTAAAATAACCTGAGCCATTAACACCCTCCATGAAGGAAAGAAATGGCTACTTATAAATAAGTAAGGAGCTATATGCTTCATGCACCAAGTAGTGGCACAGTCTGAGATCTCTGTCCACACTCTGTCCCTGCCTACCTACACCAATGGAAGGAAGGAGTAATGGTCACTGTCACTGGGATTCCACATAGCCGAAAACAAAATCTCATGTAGTATCACACTAAATTCAATATAGTAGGGTCAATCATGCATGCATGTATGCATGTTGTTCAGAGTATGATGACCTCTAAACAAAGTACCACCTAAAAGCTCTCTCTTCTAGTGCAGAATCATTCATGTAGATTGTAGAACATTACAAAACAAACTTGTGGTCCCACATCTTTTGTCCCCTGCCAAAATCATCATCGTCACTGAACCTTGTTAGCCCGAGCACTTGAATTTTCAGAGGAGGTAGCCGGTACCTCTTCTTTGGGACTATCACTAGGCATCTTTGTATCAAAGTATATATATAAGCCAGTCAGTCATGAACTGTGTCTTCATACAGTTTCAGTGGATACGAGAGCTAATTAACCTATCTTGTCTATTTCTGAAAACCTGCCTATCTGCTAGTGTTTTTAGATGCTAGAGCTTAATGGACTGGTCTATTTCTCCCTTAGATGCTAGTGTTTTAGCAAGTGTTTTTACATACTTAGCTTGTTTATGAATCAGGCTGAAACCTCTCGTTATTTTTTTGTTTTACGTAATCATTTTCTCTACATGTTCATTCTTATTTTTAGGTCATTGATTGTAGAAGCTAAGGCTAAGGACATTCTGTGGGCTTTCTTGATCCACAACCGATGTCACTTTGGACAACATAATGTTTGATAGAAAGGCTATTCTGGTGCGGTATGTGCAAAAGGCCTTTGCCATATATATGAAAGACTACATAATTTTTGCCTACAACATTGGTGGCTTAGCTAGTAGTCATTGGATCGTTGTGATTGTAATTCAAAAGTGGAATAAGGTCATATACCTTGATTCCAACAAATCTGGAAACCATGATTTCAGCATGTTAAAAATGTTGATTGACGAGTGAGTTCTATACTTACCTACTATTGACTTATTTTGTAAATGTCAATGTCATTGAATGAACATATTGAGGCATATTTGTGTGCTACACTCTTCCATGTGGGGCTTTTGCAACACACACAAGCAAGATGAAAGACAGACCACTGCCATTGACACACACTGCTAAATATGCAGTAAGTGCTTCTGAAAATAAAATTTAGTACTGTGCATCTAGTGTATTCAGTATTGTGTTCAACTTCCAATTTCAAATAATTGTGTGTATTCAGATCTAATTAATAGAGTATTATGTACAGTGTCAACAACACTCGACTGGCAAGATTTCCAGCTTCTATGCTGCACATAACTTGATGTTAGCTATGAGAAAGACACACTTGGAATGCTCTGAGGTACATGTGTTGCTGGTTGCTTCTAAACTTCGTATTAGTTCATGTGATAAAAAACATAAATGAAACCTTGTTGCAGTATATATCTATTATGTCCTAAGATTTCATGATTTTAGCCCATAAAATTTGGGAGTTATGATTTTTCTGAAGTTTCCTATCAAGAATTAGATGTGTGTTGTGTAGTTCTAATTTTTTTTTTTATGTTTTTCAACCTTGATCGGTACTGAACCAGCTCTCGTTGATAACTACAAAATTGTAGATAATTTTATAAGCTTGTCAAGCTGTCAACAAATAATATTTTTGGTTGGCCAAAACTCTAGTTATGATTTATTTAGTTAACTATGTTGCTGCTGTTCAGAATGTTAGGCATTTATCTAGTTGGTATGGATGGAATGGAATGGAATGGAGAAGCTGCACTCCACTCTAGCAGTAGCAGCAACAGTAGAGGAGAACGGAAGCAAGAAGCAGCAGCATGCAAGATGGAGAAGAGGAAGAAGAGAGGATTTGATAAGCAAGTGGCTTCCTGAGCTAAAGCTCCTGCTCCTGATGATGGGAGAAAAGCAGGAAAGGGGAAGAAGTAGGGGAATGAGCTGAGAGATGGTGTGTGGCCTGCCTATGGCTTTGTGCTACCTACCTGTATGTTATAGTTGCTGCTACAATTATTGAGTAAGTAATACAACAGTAGTCAAGACCAGCCAGCTAGGATGTGGCTAGTATTACATGGAGATGGTAGAATATTTAATTAGAAGTCCAGGAGCCGAGATGGAGCAAGATGGCAAAGAAATTTAGAAGAGAACATGCACATGCATGAGCATGCATGTACTACATGTACTAATGTTAGGGGCAGCAGTAGTGTATTGCCTTGTTTGCTTACTTGCTTGCAATTCACCAAGGGCAGCTGTTGCGCACCAGCAGCAGACCATAGAGAGAGGCAGGGTGTTGGAGTAGCAAGCAGTGCAACAATGGCAATCAGGCAAGCAGTGCAACAGTAAGGCATTGTCAAGGAAAGAACCTGTGTGTGGATCTAAATGTATCTAGGTTCAGCTAAGTGGAGAAAAGCTAAGAAAAATATGTTGTTGTTTTACCAATTTTTATGCTAGTAAAAATGCAACTAACAAAATCTGAAACCAAGCACCAACATCCAGCCGTGTTCTATATTGTATTGTACCATGTTTTGTTTTTGACCAAAGCTCTATCTTGACACAGGAATTTGAAGTGTTGACAACGCCCATCGACATGCGCACGATTAGAGAAAAGCTGGCCAAGTTCTTAGTGGAACAAGTCATCGACAAGAAAGGAGAGTTCCATCATCCTGCAAGTTAAGCACTAGTGATGTGTGTTTGCTATTATCAATGTAGGTCCATTGATGTATTGTGTGACTAAATAAGTTAAGTCTAATGTTGTGATGGATTCAAACAAGTTGAGAACATGTTGTGAATTTATCAATGTTGATATAAATGTGAATCTGTTAAACTTGATATCTATTTTGAGGGGCTTTAGATGTGAACATGTGGTAATATATGGCTTTTATATATATGTGCTGTGAACAGCCTTGTGGTATGTGGTGTTGACGGTCCTTAATGCCTATTTTATACCATCAATTATTGCATGAATTAAAATGAAATGAATCATAAAGCATAGTTGTAGGGTTTGATTCTAACGAGTTCCACGAGTTGTGTTGTTCTCGATCATTTTGCAGGTATATCCAATTTTTCATCAAATAAAAGTATCTCAAATAAGGAATTGGACTGCACCATTGCGACGGGCTCATCGAGGCGATCGAAACGGACCTATCATTTGCTATATTCGGAGTTCGGAATCAAAATCTGCGGCAACACAAGCACCATTGGACTACAGGAGGCCCGAGAAGACACCACGACGAAGATGGGCCCGAATCGCCACAATTGGGCGCTGTTGACGGTGGATAGCGTCAACTTTTTATAGTGCAACAGACATGAGATATGATCAATACACATAGAAGATAGAGGGTTTTAACTAACAATTCCATGAGTTTTGGTGATTTCATATTTTCCAGGGAGTGTTCCAGAAAACCGCGGAGACATGGAACAAGGAGACACCACGACAAAGATGGGCCTGAGAGCCCACAGTAGAGGACCGGCCGGCTTGGGGCCTAGGGCTGGGCGGCCTTCCCCAAAAGCTCCTCGGCTAGCTTCTGGAAGCTTTCTCCACCGCCTTTGAGGGTTCATATCCACTGTACATGAAGTCGGTTTGATCGAACGGCTCGTATGCATCCCACCGGGCTATATAAAGGGACCCCTAGCCCCCTGACGGAGGTATCCCTAAAACCCTAATTCATTATCTCCAGTTGGATCAACGTGAAAGGGGTCCCTTGAATGGATCTACCTTTTAAAGTAGCTATCTAGTCTTAGAATTAGAGAGAGGAGTTGAGAGTAGAGTTCTGGAGGAGTTCCGGCCTGTCGGTGCCTCTCTTCGGCTGTATTCTCTGGGATCAAGTCCCCTCACCCGGGGTGAAACGACCCGCAATTTCCTCGAAGGAAAATCCACAGAGTACATCGAATACAGTTGATACCATAGTTCATACATCGCGAAAGATACAAATTACAGAGTATTACAACACTTGTAACACACCTAAGTACATCGTATCCTAGCGATAAACACACACGGTTCAACATCAGAGTAGGCGTAGCGCCATAGCGGGTGAAGGCTCCTCCTTCACGAACGATCATCAGAGTCGCGGTAGAGTATCAGCGGGCGTAGACTTGATCTCCTTAACCACACTTGAGTGTAGGAACGAGACCACCTAATCCTTCCAGCTCCATTATCGTCGTAGGCCTCCTCGGGTACCAAACCTGCTCAACTCTATCAGTACGATTTGTACTAGCCACCGGCTCCCACCCTATGCTTTGCTTTGCTATGTGGTAAGTGGAATGCAAGGGTAGAGAGAAAAAGACCTATATTTGGCTGTAGTTTTCCTATGCCAGTTCATAAAGTAAATATAATATAGTTCATCAAGTTTTTAACCCATCTCATCCACACATCCATCCATCCCATCCACACCCACATCCATGTCCACACATCTCACCACACTCTCATTCTCTAGTCGGCAAGGAAGACTCCCGCTCCTCCTTGCCTCAACGGCCTAAGCCGGAATCCAACCACACCCAGGGGGAGAGAAGAAAAGGACACCTCTCACTATAACGAACATATGGTAACTCATGGGAATGTCCATACCGGGGACACGGCTATACGTATAGATTTAGTAACTCTGCAGAGCTTGCACACCTGGAACCACAAGATCACCATCATCGACGATGCCTCGTCTAGGCTGATACCAAGCTGCCGC
Organism: Chrysopogon serrulatus; assembly: GCA_015844335.1. Taxonomy (NCBI): domain Eukaryota; kingdom Viridiplantae; phylum Streptophyta; class Magnoliopsida; order Poales; family Poaceae; genus Chrysopogon; species Chrysopogon serrulatus. The sequence continues at coordinate 139,796 of JADLZL010007866.1, forward strand.
CTAACGGGCCCAATGCCACCCTACCACTCAGCTCTGGGGCACCCCGGAGATCCACCCAAGACGCCGAGGCGTGAGGCGTGGTACCGGATCCCCGAGGGTTCCACGTTGTCTCAGGAGGGTGTGGGTCTCGGCACCCGTACCTCCCTACACTATCATCTACCAACCTAGTAGTAATGGCAGGGGGGCAGCTAGTCGTCAAGTCGTTTCCCGCCCATCAGGAACGAGTGGTGTGTATGAAATGGTCCCATGAACTGCATCCTCGCCCAATCAGTCCTTAGAAGGACTAGACAGGATATCTTCACAAGGGGCTCAACGCCCCGTGCCTCGATGGCACCTCCATTCCAGGGATTCGTCCCACGAAGACACTCCTCCCCGAAATCTACTCACATCACATGTACCCGCCACAGGTACTCTCTCACATAGGGAGTGCCCAGATCACACTCTCCCGGCAAGACTTGTCCCCTGACTCGTCGTAGATCGTCCGGTCGACACACCCCCTCACCACACACCCAAGACACACGCCAAGATCTCTCCCATGTTAACCCAGTTATCCAGTTTACGGCACCACGTGCCTTAGCCACACACAAGCATGTATGAGTAAAGTGTAAGTGTGTAGCAAGTATATATCATGAAGTAGGCGAGCGTCTATCCTAGCAGCGGGTGTGCAGGGGAAAGGTGGCGTCAAGGTATTGGATTATCAAGCAATCTATCATGCATCCTATCACAGTTCATTTGTACAAAGTAAAGCACTAGCAGCTACACATTGCATGCCTAATAGGATTCTACGAGGTTGGCTGGGACGTGGCACCTGTTCATAGCAATCCATAATCATTCACATTTGGTTGACCTTCGCATTTCCTTCCTTCAGCGGTCCTCTGATCCGTCCATCGTCACCGCGATGCAACTACCTCGGTACAGCGACAAACAAGGCGAAGAGCAATCAATCCCTAACCAAAATACAATAGTCCAAAAAGGCAATAAGATATCGAAGGAACTAGATAACTCCAAAAAAACACTGAAAGACTTAGCCCTCGCGGAGGGTATCCGATCCTCGGGCTCAAAATAGAAGTGGTTGTTTGCTAAGCACAAGCCCGGATCACGACCATGGTATAGCCAGTACTTCCTGGGTAGATCGTATCGACCTGTACGGCTTCAAAAGAAGAGGCCTTGATCCTAACTTAACTTAACCAACACCACGGTTGCGACCTTCTGATCTGGACGTCATGGAATTTGGCGGGGACCAGAGGATCGCAAGCAAGGAGAGAAAAGGGAAATAGGAACAGCTGAGTTTGGCCCTTGTGGCCTTTAACCTGCAAGTCACAACTACTATATAGGATTCGAGTAAGAACGATTAACACAAAACAGAGGTATTGTGACTTGGTTCTGAGGCTCTTTAGCTTACCCGTCATGGTAGCCGACGGTAGCAAAAAGAGATTGGAACACGAACAACGAGAGGAGCGGCTACTGAGGTCCTCTCGACCCGCACGACACAACCACGTCGGGAGCCAAGAAGAGAGTAGCACAACCGGGGAAGAGAAGAGAGTTAGCTAGGCATGTCCATGCCGCAGCCTCGGTCACATCCTCAGTGAGGATGGTTTTCCAACGGTCGATCGGGTCGACTCACACGGTCCGAGAACGAGACATAGACCATAGCTTCGCTAACTAGAAGAGATAGTCGGTCTTTGATCCAATCGTCAAGGCTAAGACGGATCGAAACAGCGGCTAGCGGGGGAAAATTAAAGGGTAGAAAGGAGAGGGGGCGGTGATCCACTCCTTCCAATGCACATGCCACAGCAAAAAGGCGGGGGGCATCGAAGAGGAGCGATGCACAAGAGTACGAGTGCCTAATCCGCTTGTAGGGTACCTCGACCAAGGTGCACTATACGCACTAAGGCATTCCTAGAGCTCCTAACGGTGCGGTTGTCACCGTGAGAACTCGAGAGATGTCATGGTCTATTCTAGGTACAAACATACGAGGGGTTAAGCACGAAGGACCCAAGAGAGAAAAGGTGAGATTCGCCTTCCTTTGATCCACTCGCCATTGCAATCGACGGGAATCAGAGGAATGGAATCAGGAGAGCAATAATAGAACACCGACGAACTCGATCGAACATCAAACGAGATTTCAGTTCCACGATTGCCCGGTCCATTTGACATGGCAATAGTCAATAATCAAAGTACTCTGAGTCAAGAAAGTCAATCCACGCCTTCTTGAACTAGCGAGGATCAAAAGGATAAAGAAGGAAGAAAGGCCCCGCACTCTTCTCGACCTACTCGTCATGGCAAGGGGCGGTGGTCGGAAGAAAAGAGACGGAAGTCTCGCCGCGGTCCCTTGATCCACACCAACTCGTAGGGCACCACGACCTCCGTGCAACTAAAGCGGCAAAAGCTATTCCTCGGGTTCGTAGCGATGCGGTTGTCATCACGAAAGTACCGAGGAATGCTCCAGGTCTAGGTGGTGCAAGCATACGAGGTGGTGGGGGAAAATAGCACAAGAAAAGAAAGGAAAGAAAAGAGGTGAAGCCCGATGGTCATGGCGAGATGATTCGCGGCCATAAGCTTTACCTACACGGGTTGGCTCCCGTCGTCCCACGATAGTTGCTTCCTAGTTCGTTTCCCACTAGACTAGGTCTTAGGGGCTCAATGTGCTGGTAAGATCCGCATCGATAGCGATATCGAAGCTCCTTTATGACCACGCCCTAGGGCCGAAGGTAGAAGCTAACACTCGTGGTACGACGAAGACAACTAAAGCACGAGAGAACGAAGTTACGCTCGGCGTCGCGATCACGGTGGGGACGAACCCACGATCGAAACGCTCAAACGAGGTACGGTCCCTTGACCGGCTCGAAGGCTCGGTCCACATACAAGCATCGCGCAAATACACAAGAAACAACAACACCATACAAGAACTAAACCAACACGACCATCACAGGCGAGTGCACGGATCCATAGCATGAGGGAGATAGGCGGCGCGAAGGCACGGCACGCAGGCATAGATAGACATGGTATAGATAAAGTGCGACATTGAGAATAATAATGGAAAAACAGGGGCGTTGTCGACGTCGTGGGCGGCGTCGGCGGAGTTCAACGGTTAGACCTTGGCGGGATGAAGGCGAGGCCGAAAGAGGCTTCACGAAGCGGTGTCGGAAGTGCCGGGAGGGCAGCAGTCAGCCGTGGCCTGCTGTAGCCACGTTTGGCCACCTCCCGGCCGACTTTTGGCCAGCCGAGCCCAGCCTGCAGCCAGCTCTGGCCGCTGCTGGTGGCCAACAGCTAGCTGCGGCTAGCCGGGCCAGGCTGCTAGTGGCCGGGGGTGGCTACGGCTGGCCGGCGAAGGCGGAACGCGGCTAGGAGTGGCCGGATGCTGGCTGCGACCTCCCTGCAACGTATAGAAGTGGCACGAAGGCCAGTCTCAGACGCTATTGCTGGCAACTTCAGCGGAAAAAAAGAAAGGTGGGATTTTTGGGGCTTGGATGCTCACCGGTGGTGGGGAAGAGTTCTCGGCGAGGTGGAGCAGAGGCAGTGGAGCAGTGCCTGGGGCGTTGGCCGGTTGTGGCCTGCTCTGGCCTGCTGCTGGCCAGCAGCAGCTGGCTGTGGCTGGCCACGGCTGGCTACCACTGGCCAGGAGTGGCTGGACGTGGCCAGGGTTGGCTGGGCACTAACTACTGCTGCCGGCGGCACACCAGCGGTAAAGGAGAGCTCCAGCAAGGTGATTTGGTGCCGTGGTGTGGCAGCAGCCCTTCCAGTAGTGGAGCTCGACGTTCGGTCCAGTCCAGGAGCAAGAAGAGGAGGCCGGTGGTTCTGCTGTTGCTGTGGCTCGCTGGCTCGGCAGGAGAGGTGGATGGCGTCGGGGGCCGTGGCGCGCGCGGCGACGCCGAATTGATGACGACGGCGTGGCGAGGACGGCGTTGCTTGGCGTCGCCGGGTGGAGGTAGTAGGTGTCGCCGCGGCGTCCTCGGTGGCGAGCAGTGGCGTCGAGGTTCGGTGCCATGGCGTCACACGAAGATGAACGGCGTCGCGGCATGTTGAGGAGAGAGCGAGGGGCGGCGGTGCGGTGGTCCAGCGAGAGGCGATGTCGGGGTATCTGGGCTCCGGCGCCGTCGTCGCTTGTCCAGCGGTGGAGCTCGGTCGGCGTGGCGCGGCCAAACGAGGGCTCAAGCGGCGCGGCGTTGGCGGGGTTGCTGCTGACGCGGCGAGGAGGAAGGCGAGCAACGGCCCGGCCGAGACGTCCGGTGGCGTGGCGGGCGGAACGTCGCGCGGTGGGTGCGCGCGACACGGCGGGCGCCGACGAGGGCACGCACGCGGTGGCGTGTTGCGTGGGAGCGCGGCGGTGCAGTTTGGCACGGCGACGGCCGTTGTGGTGGCGTGGCTCGATGGTGGCCGCCCGGGGGAGGCCGCGACGACGCGGGCCGACGGTGGTGCAGCAGCGTCGCGCAGAGCAATGGCGCGGTGCGGCTGTAGCAAAGAGGGGCGAGGAAGAAGATGGCGGCGGCTCGGAGGGAAAAAAATGAAGGGCGACGGCGGCTGCGTCCATTATATACGGGGCAGGCTAGGGCTTCAAGGAGCAGCGTCCATCCTCGTCGTTCGCGCTCGTCTAGGGGCGCGTGGCGGCCATCCGGCAGCGGTGCGGGGCGCAGGAACGCGCGCCTGAGAGGCGCAGCTTCGTCTCTGTGTGGCGGCGGCGGCGCCTGGGGGTGCTCCCACTAGGGTTTGCGGCGGGAGCGGCTAGTGGGCCTTGCGGGCCGTCGTGGGCCGCGGGCGGCGAGCTGCGGTCTTCTGGGCGGAGTGAGGGGGAGGGGGGAGATCGAGCAGGCCTCTTTGGGCTGCTAAGAGGAGAAGGTGGCTGGTTGGGCCCTTGTATTTTCCTTCTCTTCTATTCCTTTTCTATTTTTATTCATCTTCTATGGCCCTTGGGATCTAGGGCATCCATTCCAAAGGTCGGCCTTCCGTAGAGGTGAGGTTGGAGTTACTCAACTCAGGGTTCACGAAGGAGGGGCATGGAGTTTTGGGATAAATCCCTAGTGGTTAGAAGGAGGTTGCTACGGATTGTGCACTCCGAACATGAAACAAACTCGGAACCAAAGCAGACATAAGAACCGGAGCAAACTCCTACAATCAATACTACATGTATGCAACGTGTTACTAGCAACTTTTCGACGTTTGACCTAGCAGCTATATGTTTTACACATTTACAGGAAAGTTTTTGAAAGTTCGTATTTTTGGCTTACGGAAAAAAATCCGGGTTGTTACAGACTACCCCCCTTACCAGAATCTCGTCCCCGAGATTCAAGTGTTGTCTAGGGTTGGAGGCTCTTTACTGAAGGTTCGCAAGCATCAACGCACCAAGCTTTTGCAAAAGGAAACTTCTTTTGAAAAGGAGTTTTGAAGGTAGGGCTTTGGAGAAAGCATTTTGCAAGCAGCTTTTGATTGGAGGGAAGCATCTTATAGAGCATGTGAAAATACTTTTGTTTGTTCAATTTTTTTGCAACAAGGGTCTTTTCAAAACTCTTTTTGGAAATCAAGACTCTTGTAAACTTTTCGTAGAGCAAGTTCAAAATACATGCGGAAAGGCTTTTCACAAATCAAAGATTTTTTTTTGAAAGCAAGTTGAAAACTAGGTGAAAGACACACTTTTGCACCAAAGGTTTCGTAAAGGAGTTCAAGTGCCAACTGAGAACTTTTTGAAAAGTAAGCAATTTTTTTTTAATAAAGCCACGGCTTTTGGAAATAGCCCTTTGTTTGAAAAGCAAAAACTTTTGAAGAAAGTCCATTTTGAAACAAAACCATTAACTTAAATCTTTTGAAATCGGATTTTAAACTGGAACCCAAAAATCTCTTATCATTCGTAAGACCTTTCGAGAAGCCTTTCAAATTAGGTTTTTAAATTCTTTTCAGAGAAAAAACACCATTTGAAGGGAAAACAAGGGTTTTGAAATCGCTTTCCAAACAACGTTTTGCATTTGGGAAATCGAATCATCATCATTTTTTTTGAAAAGATTTTCAAAAGAGGAGGGGTTTGAGATTCGGGTAGTATGCGATACCGATTAGGGTAGCCACGGTCACTTTCCTTGATACCAAGATACGCTCGGCAAAGAAGCCATGTGGAGGCCTCACACATGGGGCCCCAAGTTTCGTAGCGAGCACCATAACTCAAGATCGTGGCTCATCCCTAAATAAGTTACCGACAATGTCCCAAAATCTCAAACTAAAGGGAGAGGAGGGGGTTTTAAAGAGAAAGCCTTTGCATACTATTTGAAAGCATTTTCAGAAACAAAGGTTTTAAATCTTTTTATTTTGCAAATTTTTTTAGAGCAAGAAGATTGCAACCCTTGGTTTGAAACTAACACAAATAATTTGAAATTGGTTGCAACCCATTTGATTCAAAAACATGTAAATAAAGAGTTTTCATTTTTACCAAGCTAGAGCAAAACCCCAAAAGAGAGATTAGAAAAGGTTTGAAAAAGGTTTCCAATTTGTGAGACAAATCAAAACTTTTAGAATAAATCTTTGCTTTTTCCAAATCTCTTTCGAAAGGGGGTGTAGGATTCAGATCATTTTGAAAACTTGCACCTTAGATTTTTAGAAATAAAATAGTTTTTTTTTTAAGACGCCAAATACGTTAAGTTTGAAACCTGTTTTTAGACGGACGAAGCTTCATAAACAAAGGATTTTTTTGAAGCTTTTTGAAAGTTGGTACATTTGAAAACTCCATTTGAACAAGGCATAGAGCGGTTTCAAAAGCTTTTGAAATCTAGTTTTAAAAGCGAGGGCACCCCTTTTTTTTCCAAATAGGTCAAAATCAAGGATTTTAAAAACTCAAATCTTTCAAAAATTCTTATTTTGGTAAAACACTTTCTAAAAGGAGTACAAGCCAAAAGATTTTTTTGAAAGCTTTATTCATTTTCAAAACACAGTAAAATAAAACAAGTTTTGAAATTAGTTTAAATTTTTCCTTCAATCGAAGGTAAAGCTTTCACGAACAAACTCGGCTTTAAAAAAACACCTTTTGAAATCAAATTGGGAACGCACATTTTGATTTGCAAAAGTAACTTTTGAAATGTTTGTCACAAAATCTTTTTTGCAAGAATTTTGTTCATAAATCCGGTTGTAAAACACATTTGCAAACAAGGATGATTGCTTTTGAAAAAGGGAAATTTGACTCACGAGTGAAATCAAGGCCTTTTTAAAACAAAACTTGAGCCAAAGTATCTTTGAAAATGTTTTATTGATTGGAAAACAAAGTTTCGCTTTTGAAAGCGAATTTGGAGCACGTTTTGAAAATGGAGGAAACCAATTTTTCAAACTGTCTCGAAGACAACTTTTGAAATCAAATCGGGCTTTGAAACAGGGAGTTAAACCTAATTTCTTTCAAAAAGAGAAATCTTTCTAAAACCTTTTGAAACTTTTCCTTTTGAAATAAAATCACTCTTTTTTTAATACGGGCTTTTGAAGGTAAAGGGCGAAGTTTGGAAGAGAAGATTGGTTCGAAAGACTAGAAAACCATTTTGAAGGGAGGTTGACAAAAATTTGATGCACCGACTTCCTAATTCCAGTCATAGGTTTGGCTTAGGTTTTTTAGAGGGTGGGTTACCTAGGCTCCCGGAGTCATATATATAAAATAATCTATATAGTCGACACTCAATCAATAAGAAACACAAAAACCACAACAACACAAAATCCAGGCATTCAGGCAGCATTACAACTCCTATATGCATAGTGTTGACTTGAGGCGACTCCTATGCCTTTGAAGTCTCACACATCTACCGATCTAGCGTGGGCAGAAGTGGGGGAGTGATTCCTAAGGGTTATCTCCTCATATCAGGGTGGTCAGACAGCAATAGAACTCAAGGTAGAGGGAGGAAAAACTGTTTTCACTTCTAGCACCTATAGCAATCAGGATTTTTGGCTTCTATTCTAGTGTTTGGTCCTAAGGTCTCGTCCTACGGTCAAGTATGGCTCTGATACCAACTGAAACGACCCGCAATTTCCTCGAAGGGAAATCCACAGAGTACATCGAATACAGTTGATACCATAGTTCATACATCGCGAAAGATACAAATTACAGAGTATTACAACACTTGTAACACACCTAAGTACATCGTATCCTAGCGATAAACACACACGGTTCAACATCAGAGTAGGCGTAGCGCCATAGCGGGTGAAGGCTCCTCCTTCACGAACGATCATCAGAGTCGCGGTAGAGTATCAGCGGGCGTAGACTTGATCTCCTTAACCACACTTGAGTGTAGGAACGAGACCACCTAATCCTTCGGCTCCATTATCGTCGTAGGCCTCCTCGGGTACCAAACCTGCTCAACTCTATCAGTACGATTTGTACTAGCCACCGGCTCCCACCCTATGCTTTGCTTTGCTATGTGGTAAGTGGAATGCAAGGGTAGAGAGAAAAAGGCCTATATTTGGCTGTAGTTTTCCTATGCCAGTTCATAAAGTAAATATAATATAGTTCATCAAGTTTTTAACCCATCTCATCCACACATCCATCCATCCCATCCACACCCACATCCATGTCCACACATCTCACCACACTCTCACTCTCTAGTCGGCAAGGAAGACTCCCGCTCCTCCTTGCCTCAACGGCCCTAAGCCGGAATCCAACCACACCCGTGGGGGAGAGAAGAAAAGGACACCTCTCACTATAACGAACATATGGTAACTCATAGGAATGTAAAATGCAGGGGACACGGCTATACGTATAGATTTAGTAACTCTCTGCAGAGCTTGTACACTGGAACCACAAGATCACCATCATCGACGATGCCTCGTCTAGGGCGATACCAAGCCGCCGCCTAACGGGCCCAATGCCACCCTACCACTCGGCATTTCTGGGGCACCCCGGAGATCCACCCAAGACGCCGAGGCGTGAGGCGTGGTACCGGATCCCCGAGGGTTCCACGTTGTCTCGGGGAGGGTGTGGGTCTCGGCACCCGTACCTCCCTACACTATCACCTACCAACCTAGTAGTAATGGCAGGGGGACAGCTAGTCGTCAAGTCGTTTCCCGCCCATCAGGAACGAGTGGTGTGTACGAAATGGTCCCATGAACCGCATCCTCGCCCAATCAGTCCTTAGAAGGACTAGACAGGATATCTTCACAAGGGGCTCAACGCCCCGTGCCTCGATGGCACCTCCATTCCAGGGATTCGTCCCACGAAGACACTCTTCCCCGGAATCTACTCACATCACATGTACCCGCCACAGGTACTCTCTCACATAGGGAGTGCCCAGATCACACTCTCCCGGCAAGACTTGTCCCCTGACTCGTCGTAGATCCTGTCCAGTCGACACAACCCTCACCACACACCCAAGACACACGCCAAGATCTCTCCCATGTTAACCCAGTTATCCAGTTTACGGCACCACGTGCCTTAGCCACACACAAGCATGTATGAGTAAAGTGTAAGTGTGTAGCAAGTATATATCATGAAGTAGGCGGCGTCTATCCTAGCGGCGGGTGTGTGTGGGGAAAGGTGGCGTCAAGGTATTGGATTATCAAGCAATCTATCATGCATCCTATCACAGTTCATTTGTACAAAGTAAAGCACTAGCGACTACACATTGCATGCCTAATAGGATTCTACGAGGTTGGTGGGGACGTGGCACCTGTTCATAGCAATCCATAATCATTCACATTTGGTTGACCTTCGCATTTCCTTCCTTCGGCGGTCCTCCGATCCGTCCATCGTCACCTTGATGCAACTACCTCGGTATAGCGACAAACAAGGCGAAGAGCAATCAATCCCTAACCAAAATACAATAGTCCAAAAAGGCAATAAGATATCGAAGGAACTAGATAACTCCAAATAAACACTGAAAGACTTAGCCCTCGCGGAGGGTATCCGATCCTCGGGCTCAAAATAGAAGTGGTTGTTTGCTAAGCACAAGCCCGGATCACGACCATGGTATAGCCAGTACTTCCTGGGTAGATCGTATCGACCTGTACGGCTTCAAAAGAAGAGGCATTGATCCTAACTTAACTTAACCAACACCACGGTTGCGACCTTCTGATCTGGACGTCATGGAATTTGGCGGGGACCAGAGGATCGCAAGCAAGGAGAGAAAGGGAAATAGGAACAGCTGAGTTTGGCCCTTGTGGCCTTTAACCTGCAAGTCACAACTACTATATAGGATTCGAGTAAGAACGATTAACACGAAACAGAGGTATTGTGACTTGGTTCTGAGGCTCTTTAGCTTACCCGTCATGGTAGCTGACGGTAGCAAAAGAGATTGGAACACGAACAACAGAGGAGCGGCTACAGGTCCTCTCGACCCGCACGACACAACCACGTCGGGAGCCAAGAAGAGAGTAGCACAACCGGGGAAGAGAAGAGAGTTAGCTAGGCATGTCCATGCCGCGGCCTCGGTCACATCCTCAGTGAGGATGGTTTTCCAACGGTCGATCGGGTCGACTCACACGGTCCGAGAACGAGACATAGACCATAGCTTCGCTAACTAGAAGAGATAGTCCGGTCTTTGATCCAATCGTCAAGGCTAAGACGGGATCGAACAGAACGGCTAGCGGGGAAAATTAAAGGGTAGAAAAGAGAGGGGGCGGTGATCCACTCCTTCCAATGCACATGCCACAGCAAAAGGCAGGGCATCGAAGAGGAGCGATGCACAAGAGTACGAGTGCCTAATCCGCTTGTAGGGTACCTCGACCAAGGTGCACTATACGCACTAAGGCATTCCTAGAGCTCCTAACGGTGCGGTTGTCACCGTGAGAACTCAGGGATGTCATGGTCTATTCTAGGTACAAACATACGAGGGGGTTAAGCACGAAGGACCCAAGAGAGAAAAGGTGAGATTCGCCTTCCTTTGATCCACTCGCCATTGCAATCGCCAGGGGAATCGAGAGGAATGGAATCGGGGAGAGCAATAATAGAACACCGGCGAACTCGATCGAACATCAAACGAGATTTCGGTTCCACAAATGCCGGTCCATTTGACATGGCAATAGTCAATAATCAAAGTACTCGGAGTCAAGAAAGTCAATCCACGCCTTTCTTGAACTAGCGAGGATCAAAAGGATAAAGAAGGAAGAAAGGCCCCCGCACTCTTCTCGACCTACTCGTCATGGCAAGGGGACGGTGGTCGGAAGAAAAGAGACGGAAGTCTCGCACGGTCCCTTGATCCACACCAACTCGTAGGGCACCACGACCTCCGTGCAACTAAAGCGGCAAAAGCTATTCCTCGGGTTCGTAGCGATGCGGTTGTCATCACGAGTACCGAGGAATGCTCCAGGTCTAGGTGGTGCAAGCATACGAGGTGGTGGGGAAAATAGCACAAGAAAAGAAAGGAAAGAAAAGAGGTGAAGCCCGATGGTCATGGCGAGATGACTCGCGGCCATAAGCTTTACCTACACGGATTTGGCTCCCGTCGTCCCACGATAGTTGCTTCCTAGTTCGTTTCCCACTAGACTAGGTCTTAGGGGCTCAATGTGCGCGGGTAAGATCCGCATCGATAGCGATATCGAGCTCCTTTATGACCACGTCCTAGGGCCGAAGGTAGAAGCTAACACTCAGGGTACGACGAAGACAACTAAAGCACGAGAGAACGAGTTACGCTCGGCGTCGCGATCACGGTGGGACGAACCCACGATCGAAACGCTCAAACGAGGTACGGTCCCTTGACCGGCTCGAAGGCTCGGTCCACATACAAGCATCGCGCAAATACACAAGAAACAACAACACCATACAAGAACTAAACCAACACGACCATCACAGGCAGAGTGCACAGATCCATAGCATGAGGGAGATAGACCGGCGCGAAGGCACGGCACAGGCATAGATAGACATGGTATAGATAAAGTGCGACATTGAGAATAATAATGGAAAAACAGGGGCTTTGCCGACGTCGTGGGCGGCGTCGGCGGAGTTCAACGGTTAGACCTTGGAGGGATGAAGGCGAGGCCGAAAGAGGCTTCACGAAGCGGTGTCGGAAGTGCCAGGAGGGCAGCAGTCAGCCGTGGCCTGCTGTAGCCACGTTTGGCCACCTTCGGCCGACTTTGGCCAGCCGAGCCCAGCCTGCAGCCAGCTCTGGCCGCTGCTGGTGGCCAACAGCTAGCTGCGGCTAGCCGGGCCAGGCTTCTAGTGGCCGGGGGTGGCTACGGCTGGCCGGCGAAGGCGTAACGCGGCTAGGAGTGGCCGGATGCTGGCTGCGACCTCCCCTGCAACGTATAGAAGTGGCACGAAGGCCAGTCTCGACAATTGTTTGGCAACTTCAGCGGAAAAAAAAGAAAGGTGGGATTTTTGGGGCTTGGATGCTCACCGGTGGTGGGGAAGAGTTCTCGGCGAGGTGGAGCAGAGGCAGTGGAGCAGCGCCTGGGGCGTTGCCCGGTTGTGGCCTGCTCTGGCCTGCTGCTGGCCAGCAGCGGCTGGCTGTGGCTGGCCACGGCTGGCTACCACTGGCCGGGAGTGGCTGGACGTGGCCAGGGTTGGCTGGGCACTAACTGCTGCTGCCGGCGGCACACCAGCGGTAAAGGAGAGCTCCAGCAAGGTGATTTGGTGCCGTGGTGTGGCAGCAGCCCTTCCAGTAGTGGAGCTCGACGTTCGGTCCAGTCCAGGAGCAAGAAGAGGAGGCCGGTGGTTCTGCTGTTGCTGTGGCTCGCGGCTCGGCAGGGAGAGGTGGATGGCGTCGGGGCCGTGGCGTGCGCGACGTCGAATCGATGACGACGGCGTGACGAGGACGGCGTTGCGCAGCGTCGGGGTGGAGGTAGTAGGTGTCGTCGCGGCATCCTCGGTGGCGAGCAGTGGCGTCGAGGTTCGGTGCCATGGCGTCACGAAGATGAACGGCATCGCGGCATGTTGAGGAGAGCAGGGACGGCGGCGGTGCGGTGGTCCAGCAGAGGCGATGTCGGGTACTGGGGCTCGGCGCCGCCGCTGCTGTCCAGCGGTGGAGCTCGGTGCGGCGTGGCGCCGGGCGCAACGAGGCTCCAAGCGGCGCGGCGTTGGCGGGTTGCTGCCGACGCGGCGAGGAGGAAGGCGAGCAACGGCCCGGCCGAGACGCCCCGGTGGCGTGGGGCGAGGCGGCACGCCGCGCTGGTGGCGTGCGCGCGACATGGCGGCGCTGACGAGGGCACGCACGTGGTGGCGTGTTGCGTGGAGCGCGGCGGTGCAGCTTGGCACGGCGACGGCCGTTGTGGTGGCGTGGCTCGATGGTGGCCGCCGGGGAGCGCGCACGACGCTGGCCGACGTGGTGCGCAGTGGTCGCGCAGAGCAAAGCGGTGCGGCTGTAGCAAAGAGGGGCGAGGAAGAAGATGGCGGCGGCTCGGAGGGAAAAAATGAAGGGCGGCGGCGGTGCGTCCATTATATACGGGGCAGGCTAGGGCTTCAAGGAGCAGCGCCCATCCTCGTCGTTCGCGCGCCGTCTGGGGGCGGGCGGCCATCCTGCAGCGGTGCAGCGGGCGCAGAACGCTGGCACGCAGGGCGCAGCTGCGTCTGGCGTGGCGGCGGCGCCAGGGGTGCTCCCACTAGGGTTTGCGGCGAGGGAGCGGCTAGTGGGCCTTGCGGGCCGTTGTGGGCCATGGCGGGCAGCTCTTCTCTTCTTGAGTGGACGAGGAGGGGGGAGATTGAGCGGGCTCTTTGGGGCTGCTAAGAGGAGAAGGTGGCTGGTTGGGCCCTTGTATTTTCCTTCTCTTCTATTCCTTTTCTATTTTTATTCATCTTCTATGGCCCTTGGGATCTAGGGCATCCATTCCAAAGGTCGGCCTTCGTAGAGGTGAGGTTGGAGTTACTCAACTCAGGGTTCACGAAGGAGGGGCATGGAGTTTTGGGATAAATCCCTAGTGGTTAGAAGGAGGTTGCTACGGATTGTGCACTCCGAACATGAAACAAACTCGGAACCAAAGCAGACATAAGAACCGGAGCAAACTCCTACAATCAATACTACATGTATGCAACGTGTTACTAGCAACTTTTCGACGTTTGACCTAGCAGCTATATGTTTTACACATTTAGAGGAAAAGTTTTTGAAAGTTCGTATTTTTGGCTTACGGAAAAAATCCGGGTTGTTGTTTCGTAGAGCTTTTGGCAGCCTTCCCCGACTACCTTCTTCCCAGTCTTATTCGAGAGTTGGAAAGGTACTGCTGCTCTAAAGTGCTATTGTGTGATTGCTTTATCTACCATGAATCAGTTATTATAGAACCCTAGTAATAGAGAAGTATTTAGGAACCTTGAGCTCTCCCATTGTCCTCTCACTTTAGCTATCTACTCTTTTATCATAGAATTCTCCTGTGTGTGTCATATAAACATAATTCCTATCATTTATCATTTACCTCTACTTTAGTCTAGTTGGTATATTAGTTAGTAGATACATGATGGTGAATTATCAAATATCTTTATCCATTGTTTTCTAGTGGTAAAATATAAATAACGGTACCTAGAATACTTCCAGTAAAATTCTACAATGGTTTTACGTGGCGCTTGCGGAATTCTTCATATTTTAATTGTGCATAAGAAATACCAACAAGCATTTTTGACGCCGTTGCCGGGGAAACAATTGGCGTAAAGATTTTGATATTGATCTTGATGTCTGCTAATCTAGTTTGCCACTAGCTTTAGTAGGATTACCCCCATTTTGTTGAGTTGTGGAATAAGCAGGATATCAACCGTTTCAACCTTCTGGTGAAATTCCACAAGAATAAGACAAGAGAGATATTTAAGAACCCAGGGTACCTAAACATTCATGATCCATCAACAATGGAGCCCTGCCATCTCACAGGTCTGTGTATACATATATATTATTTACTCTAACCATATGTAGATTGGAGAAAAGGTCGTCATCACATGAATTCAAAGTTCATCACATGTGACAAAAGAAAATACGCTGCACAACTCATAAATTCCATAGTGAGTCATGGTAAATATGATTAAGAAAGGTGAGAAAGTCTTACTCATGGACTTTAAATTTGATGGGTGGTTTCCTTGTTGCATTCCACTGCATGTTTACTTTAAATAATCCATGCATCTACTCCATCTCATATCAAATCCATAGCATGTTTAGTTTCTTGCACATATATATGCCACTTGCATCTCTACTTAAAAATAAAAAAAGAGAAAGAAAAACATTCTCACCATGCATGATCATGCTTTCATCTCTATTAGAGTAAATCTCTATATGCTCTCATGCTACCTTTGTTTGCTATAGTATACTTTGGTTTGGAAGTACTGTACATACTTTCATGGGCTTTTAAATTAAGCATGGTGCTTAGGTTAAGTAGCCTATCTTAGTCAAATTAGGCATGGGGTCTGGTTTGGTTATTGAACTGGAACCTACTAGTGTAGATATTGGTTATTTGTTGGACTAACCCCTGCAGAAAACTTCTAAATTCAATTCGGGTAAGTCAAGAGATGAACTCACATCAGAGATAAATCAAGGCATGTGATGAAGTCCAATAACTTTGCACAAAAAAAAGACACAGCTCATTCTCCATGGAAGAGCTGAAAGAAAGAATAAATGTCTGATCATGGTTCGAAACAAAAAGAAAGGAGAACAAGTGCATCGAAAGGACTAAGATGGAAAGAAATGGATGAAAGAACACTTCAACACTTTCTACACTTCACCATGATAATGGACCAGTCACCTTGCAAGACATAAGAGAAGAAATAATGAGAGAAGCAGAAGTTTAGAAGAATAAGAAAGGAGTACAATATATAAGATAAGATGCTAATAAACAACTCAAGATGCAAGGAAGAAAAAGACCATTGAAATTCATCTACCTTCTACCACATGGTGTCATTATGCTCTAGTAATAAAGTAACAATGATAGTACAATATATGAGATAAGATGCTAATAAACAACTCAAGATGCAAGGAAGAAAAAGACCATTGAAATTCATCTACCTTCTACCACATGGTGTCATTATGCTCTAGTAATAAAGTAACAATGATGCACATAAGATTGGTTTCGAGATGCTAACAAAAAGAAAAGAAGAAGGTGGCACCACCATTGAAAGCGCCACTAGCGGAGACACCACCTCAATCCTCATCTTTAAGAGCAAACCGAAGTACTCGATCAACAAACCACTGCAAGGTGGAGTCCAGTTCGGAGGACTCAAAACATCGAACCCTCGTCGTGAGGTAACATCGGTAGTTATCCGTATTTACTTTCTTACATTGCATGATTTATTTTTCCTTAACCATATTTACTTTTCTACATTAGTATTAGGAAACAACAAAAATAAATAGGTATGCATTAGGTTGCATTCATGCATCTTAAAAAAAACTTTAAGCCACATGTGAAACCCTTGTAGTGTAAAAAGTCTGTAGGAGTTCTCCTTTGTGGTGGCCTACAAAATAAAAATATATATATCATGCATTTGTACTTTCTGTATATAAACCCATAAAATCCAAAAATATTAATTGAGCATCCTGCTGCAATACTATTATCATAAAAATACTTTGAAACCTCCACAACACCAAATCCTCTAAAATGGTGATCATTAACTTTTTATCCTAATACCATTCCACAAGTTTTGGTGTTTTGTGAGAGCTCTCTGCAGGATGACTCCAAGAGCCAGCTCACCCAGGAATCTTCATCTTCATCACTCGAAGCACATCTCTCCGACACACAGCTGACCCCTGTGTGAAGGAAGCAACTTCTTGGGTGATGAGATTGAAGTATTCCCAGCAACACTTGCTCTTATAAGTATGAGCTCCTCTATGAGGACCACTCAGCTTTAATGCTCAACTACGACAATGTGGGGGTTTAGACCCCTATACCCTTACGGCTGGCCTTTGGCTTCGGCAGACAGGGCGGCCCAGCCCACAAGACCAAGACCAATCGGCCTTTCTGGCCTAGTCGGAGTCCCAGGCGGACAATTATAGTTACTTGTCATACAAGACAACTAGTCGGTTAGGAAACCAATTGTACTCTACCTAGATACGGTTTGTTTGTAACCGACCAACTTAGGATTTCAGGATTTGTAACCCTGCTCCCCAGACTATATAAGGCGGGCAGGGACCCCCTCGAGAGATAACAACTTTTTTCAATAATGTAAGAGCGGGGCGTAGGGTATTACGCATCAGGCGGCCCGAACCTGGGTAAACCGTGTGTCTTTGTTCCTGTTCCATCTCGCTTGTAGTCTAATAGCGTGTCTCCACCATAAATCACTACCGTCGGTATACCCGTGGTAGACTGCCACCGATATTTCATCGACAGTGGCGCGCCAGGCAGGGGCACAGTGTGCAGACTTAGTAGCAGGCAAGATGGTTTCTTTCGCTACAACCATGGAGATCGAAGCTAGGTCAACCTTCACCGTCGGCTCTTTCACGTGGACTGTATCCGCGGCGGGAAGCGTGGGAGGAGCACCGGCCGATCCGGCGTCAGCGCCTCGGGCTGCACCGCCAACTCGTCCCTCGGGATCAGTCTCGAGGGCACCAAAACCGACGTCCCGACCACCGCTCCCACGCTACCGAGGAAGGCAGATCGACAACTCTGATCTTCTCGAATCCATCGACCGGCTCGGAAGGGGCCTCGAGGAGATGGTCGAGCAGTTGGAATCAGCCTGGGATCGGTTCAATGACGATGGCTTTACTCTTGTTCGACCACGTCGGCGCCGGGCTCAGGCTCGCGCCCGGCATCCAACACCGCCCGCCGGATTCTACGTGCGGCTACGGCAAGATGCGGTCGGCAAGTCCGTACAAATCCGTTCCGTCGCCCAGGCACCGATCTAGCTACGACAAGGAGCAACTCACGGGTTCACGCCAACCAACCTCGCCGCCCAGATTTAGATCTGGTCGCGGCTCGACCACGGCGCGGCGCCACAGGCCCGCGTCGGACGGACTCGCCACCCAAATTCAGGTGCAGTCACGGCCCGCCCCGGCGTGGCGCCTGAGCCCAGCGTCGGCCAGCGTTGCCGCCTAGACCCGGCTCTAGCAGCGGCTCAACATCGACACGGCCCCCAAGTCCATGCCAACCACTCAGATCCAGGTCTGACAGGGGTCCAACCTCTGAATTCACAGGGTCGACCTCGTCCGATAACTGGTCGGACAAGCTCGAGGGGTGAAGTCCAGATTGCAGCTGGTCAGAACCCGTTCCCCTTCGGGATGCCTAACGCCTCCGGGCGTAAAGAACAACAGCCGAGAGACTTTTCCAGGGCCAGCATCCGCAATCACTCCCCTCCCAGCTCGTCGAGTTTCAAAAACTACAATCTCATCCGACTGAGGGTTGGGATAGCGTTCACCTGCCGGCGGCGCTCTCCAAACTACCAGCTCAGGTGCTGGTAACAAACCGCCCCAATGATTCCGGTGTCGTTTAGGATTTCTCCCACTGAGCCTCCATCAGCTTCTTGCGCGTGGACTCCGCCTTCGTCATCTTCTTCACCATCGCTCAAAATGGATGGTGGTGGGAGGCGGCGGAGCAGGCAACCTAGGCCGTCTTGGAGATTGAGGAGAAGAAAGCGGCAGAGATGGCAACGACTGTTGAGTGTGGAAAAGGAGGCGGCGGCCGACGGGCTATTTATACCATCCGGATGGCCCATTGACTTTTCTGGGACCATCATTTGACATTCTTTTACCCTAATTTTTAACTGGGCCTTTTGGGCCGAGTTACCTTTACTCAAATATTTTTTCCTATACGGTACGGTGAGCCGGTTACTAAACTCATGGTGCGCTAGTCTTACTGGGGACTAGGCCCAAAAGTTGACTACTGAGTCAATCTGGTCCACCGGTCGATCGGGGATTGAGGGCTTTTTACGTAAAACCATACATATTTATATATATGTATTCCTAAGCCCCTCGGCCGGATCAATCAACTGGGACTAGGCATACAGCCGAGCTATGTATTCCTAAGCCCTGGTCGACTAGATCAGTCTGGGGACTGGGTACACAGCCAAGCTGTGTATTCCTAAGTCCTGGTCGCCCAAGATTAGTCTGGGGACCGGGCACATATCCCGGATATGTATTTCTAAAAATACTGGTTAGCCATATCAGTCTGGGGGCTAGGTTAATTCGATGCTTTTGTCTACCAATCGATTCGCTCAGTCCGTGACCAAAAGCTGAAGAGTAGCATTTTGAATGAGTCTAACATGAGATTCAACAAAAACATCGACAGCGTCGGGCGCATTGTTTCCAACATAAGATTAGATCATCTAGAACCTAGTTACAAACTAGTTTGCCTACGGCATTTTTACAAAAGCTATGACGCCTGGCAAATTTTCCATGGATCCTGATCTAGAACCTTCTGATCAAGGACCAGTAAACCCATGGAACTGCAAAAAGCAGTCCTCTACCAAGCGTCCGCCGACGGACACAGCTGACGCCCGCCGGAGTCCTATGGCGCGTCGTTGATGATGTCATCCGCCGTCACCTCCTTCGCTATGGCGTCCGCGGCATCACCGAAGTCCTGGATAAGATGCTCTAGGTCGGCGACCCGTTTCGCCTTGGGGAAGGCCGGTGAGCCCCTGAGCTCTGCCCGAAACGGCGCTGGGCGACGGCCAGCGCGGATGACGCCCCACGGCGCACACCGCGAGTCACCGCCTCCCGGATGCGGCCGGGAGTGTCTCCCAGATTGCTCTGGAGCGACTCCCCCCAAAGCACCAACAAGGTTGACGACGGCCTCCACCGCCCGGGAGGATCGCCTGGAGTTCTTCCTCCAATTTGGGCTACTCGAGGTCGGCGGCCTCTTGGTTGGCACGGGCGTGCTGGGCCTCTGCCTCGGCGGATTCCAGCGCCGCCATAACGGCGCTGAACTGCTCATGAAGCTCGGCCATGGCGACCGTCCTGGTCACCATAGCATGCCGTCCACCGGCATTTCCTTCGCCGGCCTCCTCCACGGCGGGAAGCGGCAGCGGGTTGGCTGCACCGATGGCCAGTACCCTGTAATCAACAAATCATGTCAGATTGGAGTTTGATTTCTCCCCAAAATGAGCGACTACAGTAACACGGCTGCTTACCCTGCATTACGGTGGCACCTGGTAGAAGGACCGCTCGGCGAGTTCTCCGCTGGCCGCTTGCCGCGATCCATTTGCCACTCTGAAGAGAGTAGGAGAGAAGATTGAAGGAAGAGAACTAAGACGCCGGCTAGGGTTTCTACAGGAGCAGAGTGCTTTTCCTCACCACCGCACCTTCTATTTATAAGCAGTCGTGAGGAAGATGAGTCGGCAAGTGGGAACCGCTGCACTTCGCGACGGATCGCTTTCCCCACGATTCGAAAGTGTCATCATTGCGGCCATGACCGAAGGCGAATCGCCGCGGCACGTTCTCCAGTACAAATTTCTCGGCCTCCGTGCCGGGATGGTCTTTTTTGCCCCTCTGAGACGGCGGACGGTTAACTGGGCCGTTCGCTGGGTATCCGGCCCATTTAGTATGGTTTGTAGTTTTTAGTTGTTCCGATTTTTGGCAGAGTTGCACTCTTTTTTGAAAAACGGTGTTTTCTTCTGGAAGATTATCAAGTTTTTTCAAAAGCTTGCTACAACATGATTCTCATCTTCTAACAACCTTGGAGACTATGTGGGCCCACGTCACTTCAGCAGTGACTGGGCCTATTCCTAACATGGGTTCTGAACCCTACCGAATATGTGGCTTTTCTGGAAGTCAGTTTTTTCAATTAAACCAATGATATCTGATATCATGTGCTACTGTGGGCCCACGTCACTAGACATGAGCCGATTTTTTCTTTTTCTTTCTTCTTGAGCAACATGCATCTTTCGACAAGGCTTACACTGAATTATTTCTGAGGTCGATTTTCTCTTCAGACTGGTTAGCTCTATGTCGAACTGGTCGACTCTTCACTGAACTGGTCGACAAGTCGACTATGAACTTCAGCAGTGCAAGGCTGCAATCCGGACTGGTCAGCAGGTCGACTTTGAGCTTCAGTAAGTGTAAGGATACTACCTAGACTGGTCGGTACGTGTCAAGACGGTGTTGTTCCTCAAGATTCATGGTGCTCGGGGACTAGCTGTGGGGGTTTAGACCCCTATACCTTACTGGTGGCCTTTGGCTTCGGGGCATGTGGCGGCCCAACCCACAAGACCAAGACCGATCGGCCTTTTCGGCTCGGTCGGAGTCCCAAAGCGGACAATTATAGTTACTTGTCATACAAGGCAACTAGTCGGTTAGGAAATCAATTGTACTCTACCTAGATACGGTTTGTTTGTAACCCGACCAACTCGGGATTTCAAGATTTGTAACCCCGCCCCCTGGACTATATAAGGCGGGCGGGGACCCCCCTCGAGATAACAACTTTTTCAATAACGGTAAGAGCGGGGACGTAGGGTATTACGCATCAGGCGGCCCGAACCTGGGTAAACCGTGTGTGTTGTTCTTCCTGTTCCATCTCGCTTGTAGTCTAATAGCGTGCCTCCACCATAAATCACTACCGCCGCTATACCCGTGGTAGACTACCGATATTTCGTCAACAGACAACATCCAGATTGGGGTAGAGCATCCCCTAGTTATCGGGTAAGTATACCTATGCGATTATCGAGTCTATATTATAGTCATAAAATACTAAAAATATGTGGGCACATGAAGGTCCACGCCTGTAGAGTCTTTTGTAAGTCCATTAGTTAAAAGAAATAAAAAAGAAGAATAACAATCAAAACCAAATAAAAATACTCTAGCTATTTATTCAGGTGTGATCATATAGTGTGTTTACAGTTCTATCTAGTTGTTAAGAGTCAAATAAAAAACTAAGAAACAATAAAAATTTTGTATTGGAGATGATGAATAGTTGCTCTGCCGTAATTCCTTTCAAGTATCTAGTTTTCAACCTTAAGTTCTCCCGAGTTTTGGACATGACTGCTTTGATATAAGAATTTACTATGAACTTGAAACTTGTGGAGGTATATGCTTGAGCTAAGTCTAGGTGATTGATGGATATGATATAAGAGAGTCCGAGCTACTATTTATCTTATTTCTAGCGATACTAAAGTTCGGAGATTTATTTTTTAAATTCAAAATCTTACATGATGAGCTCTTATATGACAAAGTTTAAATTTCTACCAAAGCCATATATGATATATATTTAGATTAGGAAAATCTTTGCTCATTCATGCTTTGCTTGCTTTGCATTGAGTTCAGACAACCTTTGTTGTATACCTTATGAGAGTCTTGTCATGCTTTTAAAATCAAGATCACATACACACTCCACTCACATATGCATTACTCCTACTTTGGGGATAAGCGCAACTATTTTCCACTTTCACCCAGATCCACCTTAAAAATGTTTTTTCTCCTACTTTGGGAATGAACACCCAAAAACATATCCCATAGGACAACCCTTATTAAATGCTCTAAGTTCTTATTTGCTATCTCTCCAATTATCATATTGTATTCAAAGGATGCATGTGGTTATGCAAAAGAAAGTTATTGAAAAGAAGAGCGAGTTAAAAAAATAGACAAGTGTCCAAGCAATTAAAACAATGGGTACGTAGATGCTCGCCTCCCTAAAAAAAGAGAAAAAAGTGAAAGAATAAAGATAGCCCATGTTTTCCCGCGAAAACTTCTAAGTTCAAGAGAGATTTATTTCTAAAGAGCAAAAGTAGAATTAGATTTAGCCACCATATATTGACCTGTCCACAATATTCCACACACATGCACATCTTGGTTTGATTGTATGATTTGACTTTCTTTGGGTCCATTGTTTGACTTTACAATATATGCATTGCAAGTATGCTCATCCTTGTTTTAATGCCACTCATATGAACTCCACTATAATTCTTAGCTGTAGGAAGGCATAACATCATTAATGCCTCTATGAGATCCATAAATACCATATATATGAGACTTGAGGGTGTCATATAGTTAAGCTCTACTCCCTCCTGTCCCGCAAAGCAGGTCGTCGGAGCGTTTGAATTTTTAAATCTGCGTTCGAGCACACAAAGCATGCACTGGACCGGTCCCTCTGTCCTTGTTCGAGCATCTCGCATGCACCTCCTCAGCTGCTACGACGTCCCGCTTTGCGGGACAGAGGGAGTAAGTTTTTATTTTAAAAACTTGTAAAAGCTCCGAGAATATTGGTTGAGTAAAGAATTTGAGACATAGTGCTTGACTTGATTGTTCTATCTTTCAATTGCTCAAGACCCATGTGAAAGTGAAAAGCTCCATAGCTATATGTAAAATAAGTAAGTTTAAAAGTTAGAGCAGTTTTGTCTAATCCGGAGGAGAATTTCTGTTTGAAGGCATGTGTACTTTTGAGGAGTGAAAGCATTGTAGCAACTCCCGATCTAAATTTATTAGTAATTAGGCTTTGCTCGGGGACCGGCAAAGGGTAAGCTTGGGGGAACTTGTTGACGGTCCTTAATGCCTATTTTATACCATCAATTACTGCATGAATTAATATGAAATGAATCATAAAGCATAGTTGTAGGGTTTGATTCTAACGAGTTCCACGAGTTGTGTTGTTCTCGATCGTTTTGCAGGTATATCCAATTTTTCATCAAATAAAAGTATCTCAAATAAGGAATTGAACTGCACCATTGCGACGGGCTCATCGTGACGATCAAAACGGATCTATCATTTGCTATATTCGGAGTTCGGAATCAAAATCTGCGGCAACACAAGTACCATTGGACTACAGGAGGCCCGAGAAGACATCACGACGAAGATGGGCCCGAATCGCCACAATTGGGCGCCAGCCGGTGCACCTATGGGGACGGACGGCCCCACCCCTAGGGTTTCTACCGGCATCTTCTAGAGTCTTCCTCCACCGCCTATGAGGAGTCATCTTAGCCCTTGGTTAAGTGGTTTGATCCTACGGCGCACGTTCATCCCACCGGGCTATAAATAAAGAGGCAGACCCCCTCCCTGAGGGCACCACATCATTATGGAGATGTAGAGGCGTCTCTCGAAAGGATGATCTCTCACCTCTAGAGAATTAGGGCTAGACTTTCCAATGTAGTAGATTAGTTCTAGTTGAGAGTTAGGGAGAGCGGAGCTACGTCCGGGTTCTGGAGAAGTCTTCAGAGGAGTCGTCAGAGTTCTGGTATTTGTATCTATTCTTGTAAGACTTATGATTTAACATATTTTATCTTCTCTATTTACTTTTATGCATTACATTTGATTGGCTAGTATAGTTGTTATACTTTAGCATAGGATCTCCGCCTGTATTAGGTGCTCTAGTTATTAGCTGTGACTAGGGTAGTAATCGATAGTGTAGACATGGAGTCTAGGCTATAGGTTACCTGAGGTTGCGCCCAATTCTTACGGTTAGTTGTGGTAGCCCCAGAGGTGACAGCTCTGTTAGGCCTTCGTATTCCACCACGTCGGAGTTGGTGTTTCGTAGAGCTTTTGGCAGCCTTCCCCGACTACCTTCTTCCCAGTCTTATTTGAGAGTTGGAAAGGTACTGCTGCTCCAAAGTGTTATTGTGTGATTGCTTTATCTACCATAAATCAGTTATTATAGAACCCTAGTAATAGAGAAGTATTTAGGAACCTTGAGCTCTCCCGTTGTCCTCTCACTTTAGCTATCTACTCTTTTATCATAGAATTCTCCTGTGTGTGTCATATAAACATAATTCCTATCATTTATCATTTACCTCTACTTTAGTCTAGTTGGTATATTAGTTAGTAGATACATGATGGTGAATTATCAAATATCTTTATCCATTGTTTCCCAGTGGTAAAATATAAATAACGATACCGGAATACTCCCGGTAAAATGCTACAATGGTTTTCTATGCGCTATGAATTCTTTATATTTTAATTGTGCATAAGAAATACCAACATGTGGCTCTGGTGGAAAATATGAGTGGCATTAAAGAGTACATGCATCACGTTCTGATCCTATCTGAGACGTGTATTATTAGAACGCGTCACTTGTTTATACTCTATCAGTGACACGTTTTGTTGACACTCGTCACTACTATCTACTATCAGTGACGCGTATTCTCAATGCGTGTCGCTCATATTCCTTTATTAGTGACGTGTGTTATCATCACATGTCATTGATACCTCTATATCGGTGACGCATGTTCCAAATACGCGTCACTCGTATCTTCTTATCAGTGACGCGTGTTCTAAATACGCGTCACTCGTATCTTCTTATCAGTGACCCCTGTTCTAAAGATGGGTCACTCATACCTTCTTATCAGTGACGCGTGTTGCAATTGTTAGTGACGCACGGTCTAAATATGCGTCACTAATATATTTTATCTGTGACGTGTATTTACACGTCACCGATATATCCTTATCACAGATTCCAAGAACGTTGACACGGCTTTTTACGCGTCACCGATAAGCTTTTCTGGCATAGTGGCGTCTCCACCGTAACATTATCCCTAAATATATGTTTTCTGAGGCAATGTGTACTATATGTAGGTTTGGCGGTAGTAGGTGAAAGCTAGGTGCACGTGATAACCAAAAAGGTGTAAACCCCGGCCCAGCCACAATTTTTAGCTATTTATTTAGGTTTGTTATATAATTGAATTGGGAACAACTTCATGTAGTGCCACGTTCAAGAAAAAAGTTTGGAACTAATTAATTAATTTAATTTGTTGAAATCATCAAACCATATAACATAGTATAGGCACTACTACTACTAAAAATGATTTTTGGGAACAATGACCACTTTTACTATAGAGATAGTTCTTGATTGAGCTGTCTCTCTAGTGTTCGGTGCAACTGTCCATCTCTATATGTTAGAGTTAAATATCACAGTACCTAAGGACTAAAGGTTAACTAATAATAAAATCAGCCCGTGCTAAGGTTAAGGATAAAAGAATTAACATTGGCCGACCCGGAAGGAGAGATGCATATCTCTGACCTCCGGCAAACCACCAACGCTTCACCCAACCCCCATAGGATGAGGTCCTCTCGGTCAGACCCTAGGAGAAGTGGTTTCTGCCTCGCCCGGCCCCTAGGAGTAACTCCGTCTCGCCGACCCCCTCAAGAGGAATATCCACTCCACCAAGAGAATACTCCGCCTTGCCTGGCGCCCCCTATTGACGGCTGTTAATGACCAAATTTATCCATCAACTAACTCCTGAAAGAGGCACATTGGCGATCACCAACATAGACTTAGAGTTTACACTGACAGAATTCCACGAGTCTTGGTGAATCCTTGTTTCTACAGGTACATATCGGAAAAGCTATCAAAAAGGACCAATATGACAGATTACAAGCACCTCAAGTGATGAATTGGATTACACCATTGTGAAGAGCTCATCGAGACGATCGAAACAGACATATCATTTGCCTTTTTTGGAGTTCCGGATGAAAAGATATTAATTCCATAGCGGGGGCTGCACTAGAGGACTCCAGGAGACGCAAGAAGACACCACGACGAAGCGGACCGCGAACGGGCCCAGAGTAGGACCGGCCGGTCCCACCCCAGACCGACCGGTCTGGCCCAGGCTCCAATCAGGTCTAGCTTTGGCCCACATGCTCCACCGCCTTAGGGTTTCAATCTCAGCCGTCCGCCAAAGTCGGTTTGATCCAAGGGCTCACGTTCATCCCACCGGGCTATAAAAGGAGGGCAGGACCCCCCAGGGCATCACACATTCATTTGCTATTCTCTCAAACCCTAACCGGGAGGTGTCCCTTGAATGGATAACCACTCGGGGAGGGCCAGCCATCAGAAAAAGATTAGTCCTCTCTAGGATCTAGTCTTTAGATAATAGTGAGATGGAGAGTGAGGGAAGAGTTAGGAGGAGGTGCCGGCCTGTCGGTGCCCTCTCTACGGCTTGTGCCTTGGCGGGATCAAGCCCTACTTAAGCTTGCTCCTGGGATCTCTCTGGTGATCAACTTCTAATCAAGTAAGTTCTATGTCTATATTGTTTATCTGGATCACGACTCTCTTTGAGTGCTTTATTCTCTTCCTAGGGGGAGTAGAGTGTTATCGTAGGTGTAAGCATGGTGCTTAGGCTTAGGATAATCGTGGATGCACCTGTTGACGGTCCTTAACGCCTATTTTATACCACCAACTATTGCTCAATATAACACGATATCAATCATAAAGCATAGTTGTAGGGTTTGATTCTAACGAGTTCCACGAGTTGTGTTGTTCTTGATCGTTTTGCAGGTATATCCAATTTTGCACAGAATAAAAGTATCTCAAATGATGAATTGGACTACACCATTGCGACGGGCTCGTCGAGATGATCGAAACGGACATATCATTTGCTATATTTGGAGTCCGGAGTGAAAAGATATTAATTTTATAAATAAAGGAGAATTATCACTAATGGGCCCCACGCCCAAGCAAGGCCCATGACGTGAGAAGGGGCTCATATGGCATGGAAGAGGCCCAAGAGAGGCACCCCAAGGTGCTCCCTTAAGTGGGCTCACATGAGGGATGATTGGAAGGCCCAAGTTAAATGTATAATGGCCCAACAGAGCAAACGGTGAAAGAATTAGCCCCACATCGCCTGTTCAGAAGAGGTGGGAGGCTTTTCTAGACTATAAATAAAGAGGTAGAGCCCCCTCCCTGGGGGCACCACATTATTATGGAGATGTAGAGGCGTCCCTCGAATGGATGACCTCTCATCTCTAGAGAATTAGGGCTAGACTTTCCAATGTAGTAGTTCTAGTTGAGAGTTGGGGAGAGCGGCGCTACGCCCGAGGGTTCGGAGGAGTCGCCGAGTTTTGGTATGTCTTTGTATTTATTCTTGTAAGACTTATGCTTTAATATATTTTATCTTCTCTATTTACTTTTATGCATTACATTTGATTGGTTAGTATAGTTGTTATACTTTAGCATAGGATCTTCGCCTGTATTAGGTGCTCTAGTTATAGATCGTGACTAGAGTAGTATTCTTTAGCGTAGACGTGGTGTCTAGGCTAGGGTTTACCTGAGGTTACACCCATCTCTTACGGTTAGTTGTGGTAGCCATCAGAGGTGACAGCTTTGTTGGTCTTCGTATTCCACCACGTCGGAGTTGGTGTTTCGTAGAGCTTTTGGCAGCCTTACCCAGCTACCTTCTTCCCAGTCTTGTTCGAGAGTTGGATAGGTACTGTTGCTCCAAAGTGTTATTGTGTGATTGCTTTATCTACCATGAATTAGTTATATAGAACCAAAGTAATAGAGAAGTATTCAGGAACATTGAGCTCTTCCGTTGTCCTCTCACTTTAGCTATCTACTCTTTTATCATAGAATTCTCCTGTGTGTGTCATATATATATAATTCATATCATCTATCATTTACCCCCTACTTTAGTCTAGTTGGTGTATTAAGTTAGTAGATACATGATGGTGAACTATCAATGTCTTTAACCAATGTTTCCCAGTGGTAAAATATAAATAACGATACCTGGAATACTCCCGGTAAAATGCTACAATGGTTTTCTGTGCGCTTGCGGAATCCTTTAGAATTTAATTGTGCATAAAAAATACCAACAAGCATTTTTGGCGCCGTTGCCAGGGATAGGGATTTACCTCTATTTCTAGTAGCGACGTTAGAAATGTCAACAAGCATTTTTTTGGCGCCGTTCTTGGGAAACAATTGGTGTAGAGATTTTGATATTGATCTTGATATCTGCTAATCTAGTATATCGCTAGCTTTAGTAGGATTACCCTCTGTTTTGTTGAGTTGTGGAATAAGCAGAATATCAACTGTTTCAATCTTCTGGCGAAATTCCACAAGAACAAGACATAGGAGATACTGAAGAACTCAGGGTGCCTAAACATACATGATCCATCAACAATGAAGCCCTGCCATCTCACAGGTATGTATAAACGTTTATATATATTTCACTAACCATGTGTAGATTGGAGGAAAAAATCATCATCACAAGACGTCAAAGTTCATCATATGTGACGAATAAAGACGCTGCACAACTCACTGTGAGTCATGGTAGTTATGATTAAGAATGGTGAGAAAGTCTTGCTCATAGGCTTTAAATTTGATGAGTAGTTATCCTGTTGCATTCCACTGCATGTATACTTTGAATAATCCATGCATATACACCATCTCATATCAAATCCACAAAGCATGTTCGGTTCCTTGCACATATGCATATCACTTTCATCTCTATCTAAAAAATAATATATATATTCTCACCATACATGATCATGCTTTTTATCTCTATTTGAGTAAACCTCTAAGTGATTTTATGCTATCTTTGTTTGCTATTGTATGCTTAGGTTTTAAAGTATTTTCATACACCTTTTAAATTAAGCATGGTGCTTAGTTTAAACCGTCTTCTTAAATTATATTAGACATGGTGTCTAGTTTGGTTTTTGAATCATAAGGTGTGTTGAGTTTACTTCTAAAAAGCTTTTAAATTAAGCGTGGTGCTTAGGTTAAAATGCTTTCCTAAATCAAATTAGATGTGGTGTCTAGGTTGATTTTTGAACTTAAAGTATGTTTTAGTAGGCAATGGATATCTTGTTAGACTAACCCCTGCTAGAAATTTCTAAATTCAATTCGGGTAAGTCAAGAGATGAACTCACATTAGAGATGAATCAAGGCATGTGACGATGTCCAATAACTTTGCACAAAAGGAAGACACAGCTCATTCTCCATGGAAGAACTGTAAGTATCAAAGTTTATATATTTAATCCTTTGTTGCAAGTTATCTTTGCCTTGAACCATATAAAAGTGTAACTACCAACAAAATTTGTTAGAAGAAATCTATGCTAAAGTAATCCTGAAAGCCCATCCTTTTATTAGCATAGAAGAAATCCACATAAAATTATGGACTATAACCCATATGCCAAATTTGTTGCAATCCTTCGGGTATGTGTCCACTAATATTCATGCAGGGAAGAAAGAATAAATGTCTAATCATGGTTTAAAATGAAAAGAAAGGAGGACAAGTGTATAGAAAAGACCAAGATGAAAAGAAAAAGATGAAAAACATTTCAATACCTCGTACACTTCGCCATGATAGTGGACCAATCACCCTGCAAGACATAAGGTACGTTTATCCAAGCCTCATTCAACTTTAAACTACATTCAACATCTTATACCATATTGCTAATTGTCTTGGTTATCTATACCTTATGTCATACTTAATTTGCTAAAACTTAAAATAAATAAAATACTCTTTTGGTTCACCTACATATTCTTGGTTCTATCTCTAGTCTTTTGAACTTTCTTACTCTATTATAAGTATGCTTTAGAATATTACTTAAACACTATAATATCAAAGCATATTTGTATAAGAATGTGGTTGTATATATAGACTATCCGCTCCTGTATAAAAATGTTCAAATCATATTAGGAGACTTCATAGAATCAAATCAAGGTTAGAAGTATTCTTTAAAATTATATCTTCTCCTTAACCTTATTTGGAAAATTTGAAATAATGGTGAATCATTTAAACATGAGCTACAGATTAATCTTTAACTACTTGGCAAACACTATCCATACTTTAAATAGATAGTATATTCCTTCGGGTATGTGTTGTCTACTAATCCCTTGCAGAGAAGAAATAATGAGAGAAGCAAAAATTTAAAGGAGTGAGAAAGAAGTACAACATATGAGACAAGATGCTAAGAAACAACTCAAGATGCAAGGAAGGAAAAGACCATTGAAGTTCAACTATCCTTTACCACATGGTGCCATCACGCTCCAGTAATAAAGGTAATATCTTTAAAGGTAAGTGGTCATTATTTCCTCTTGAGCTTAAAGTACACACCATAGCACTATTCTCTTGATCTCAATCTTAACCAAATGAGCTCAAATATGATATATCTTATTTTAGAAGATGATAGTCATCTTGTTAATCTTGATAATTTATAAAGATGAACAATCCTTCCATAGGTTAAGTAACTCCACTCCTTTATCTCATAAGCTTAAATGCTATATTTATACTTTTGATATTCTCACCCAAGATATAAATGCACAATGTGAATAGACATCAATCCTATTGTGCCTAAGGTTAGAGAATGAATAAATTTTTGGTTCTATTGGTGTTTTTCCACCAATAAGAGCCTATGCACTTGATCTCTACCTTGTCTTTATGAGTAGAACACGCATCAAGCAAAGTGTGGGAAGATTCCCTAAATTCTACAAATGGGAGTTCTAAACTAGTAATAAGGATACACATAAGATTAGCTTTGAGATGCTAACAAAAAAAAGGAAAAAGGTGGCACCACCATTGGAAACGCCACTAGTGGAGACACCACCTCAATCCTCATCCTTAGAAGCAAACCGAAGTACTCGATCAATGAACTACTGCAAGGAGGACTCCAGTTCGAAGGACTCAAAACATCGAACCCTCGCCGTGAGGTAACATCGGTAGTTATTCATATTTACTTTGAACATTGCATGTTTTATTTTCTCTTAACCACATTTACTTTTCTACATTAGTATTACATAGGAAATAATAAAAAAATAAATAGATATGCATCAGGTTGCATTCATGCATCTTAAAAAAAAAGGGAGCCCCATATGAAACCCTTGTAGCGTAAAAGTTATAGGAGTTCTCACTGCGGTGGCCTACAAAATAAAAATACAAATTATGCATTTGTACTTTTCTGCATATAAACCTATAAAATCTAAAAATATTAATTGAGCATCCTGCTGTAATATCTGTTATCATAAACATACTTTGAAACCTCCACAACACCCAATCCTCTAAAAACGGCTAACCACTAACGTTTTATCCTAATACCGTTCCACGAGTTTTGGTGTTTTGTGAGAGCTTTCTGCAGGATGACTCTAAGAGCTAGCTCACCCAGGAATCTTTATCTTCATCAATAGAAGCACATCTCTCCGACACACAGCTGACCTACTGTGTGAAGGAAGTAACTTCTTGGGTGATCAGATTGAAGTATTCATGGCAACACTTGCTCTTACAAACACGAGCTCCTCTGTGAGGACCACTCAGCTTCAATGCTCAACTACGACAACATCTAGCTTGGGGGAGAGCATCCTCTAGTTATCAGGTAAGTATACCTATGCGATTATCGAGTCTATCTTATAGTTATAAAATACCAAAAATATGTGGGCACATGAAGGTCCACGTCTGTAGAGTCTTTTATGATTCCATTGGTCTAAAATAAATAAAATGATGAATGATCATTAAAACCAAATAAAGATAGTTTGATTATGTATTAAGGTGTGATCATAGAGTGTGTTTATAATTTTGTCTAGTTTATTAAGAGTCAAATAAAAACTGAAGAATAATAAAATTCTGTCTTGGAGATGATGAATAGTTGCTCTGTCGTAATTCCTTTCACGTGCCTAGTTTTCAACCTTAAATTCTCCTGAGTTTTGGATATGACTGTTTTGATATAAGAATTTACTCTGAACCTGAAACTTGTGGAGGCATATGCTTAAGCTAAGTCTAGGTGATTGAGGGATATGATATGAGAAAGTCTATCTTTGCTATTTATCTTATTCCTAGCGATACTAAGTTACGGAGATTTATCTTTTGAAAACTCTGAAAATCTTACATGATGAGCTCCTGTATGACAAAGTTTGAATTCCTACCAAAGCCATACATGATATACATTTAGATTAGGAAAACCTTTGCTCATTCATGCTGCTTGCTTTGCATTGAGTTCAGTCAACCTTTGTTGTATACCTTATGAGAGCCTTGTCATGCTTTTTAATCGATCACTTACACACTCCACCTACATATGCATTGCTCCTACTCTAGGAGTAAGCGCAATCATTTTCCACTTTCATGCAGATCCACCTTAAAATTGTTTTTCTCCTACACTGGGAGTAAACACCCAAAAATATACCCCATAGGACAACCCCTATTTAATGCTCTAAGTTATTATTATTATTATCTCTCCAGTTATTTTTGTATTCAAAGGATGCATGTGGCTATGAAAAAAAAAGGTATTAAAAAAAAGAAGAAGAAAAGAGGGAGTAAAAAAATGGACAAGTGTCCAATAGTTGGTATTTAGATTCTCGCCTCCCTAAATAAAAAAAAAAAAAAAAAAAAAGAGAGAAAGAAGAAAAAGAATAAAGATAGCCCATGTTTTCCTATGGAAGTTCTAAGTCCAAGAAAGAGAGATTTATTTTCAAAGAGCATAAGTAGAATTAGGATTAGCCACCATATAATCACCTATCCACCATATTCCATACACATGCACACCTTGGTTTGATTGTATGACTTGACTCTCTTTGGATGCATTGTTTGACTTTACAATATATGAATTGCAAGTATGCTCGTCCTTGTTTAATGCCACTCCTATAAGCTCCACTATAATAATTAATTGTAGGAGGGCATGACAACATAATTGCCTCAGTGAGAACCACAAATATCACATACAATAAGAGATTTGAGGGTGTCATATGATTAAGCTCTGAGTTTTATTTTAAAACTTATAAAAACTCCAGAATATTGGTTGAGTGAAGAATTTAAGACGTAGTGCTTGACTTGATTGTTCTATCTTTCAATTAATCAAGACCCACACGAAAGTTGAAAAGCTCCATAGTTAATGGTAAAATGTGTAAGTTTGAAAGTTAGAGCAGTTTTGTCTAATTTAAGGGAGAATTTTAGTTTGAAAGCATGTGTACTTTTGAGAAGTGAAAACATTGTAGCAACTCCTGATCCAAGTTTAGTAGTTAAGCTTTGCTAAGGGACTAGCAAAGGGTAAGCTTGGGGGAACTTGTTGACGGTCCTTAACGCCTATTTTATACCACCAACTATTGCTCAATATAACATGATATCAACCATAAAGCATAGTTGTAGGGTTTGATTCTAACGAGTTCCACGAGTTGTGTTGTTCATGATCGTTTTGCAGGTATATCCAATTTTGCACAGAATAAAGTATCTCAAATGATGAATTGGACTACACCATTGCGACGGGCTCGTCGAGATGATCGAAACGGACATATCATTTGCTATATTTGGAGTCCGGAGTGAAAAGATATTAATTTTATAAATAAAGGAGAATTATCACTAATGGGCCCCACGCCCAAGCAAGGCCCATGATGAGAAGAAGAGGCTCATATGGCATGGAAGAGGCACCCCAAGGTGCTCCCTTAAGTGGGCTCACATGAGGGATGATTGGAAGGCCCAACTTAAATGTATAATGGCCCAACAGAGCAAACGGTGGAAGAATTAGTCCCACATCGCCTGTTCAGAAGAGGTGGGAGGCTTTTCTAGACTATAAATAAAGAGGTAGAGCCCCCTCCCTGGGGGCACCACATTATTATGGAGATGTAGAGGCGTCCCTCGAATGGATGACCTCTCATCTCTAGAGAATTAGGGCTAGACTTTCCAATGTAGTAGTTCTAGTTGAGAGTTAGAGAGAGCGGCGCTACGCCGGGTTCGGAGGAGTCGTCGGAGTTTTGGTATGTCTTTGTATTTATTCTTGTAAGACTTATACTTTAATATATTTTATCTTCTCTATTTACTTTTTTATGCATTACATTTGATTGGTTAGTATAGTTGTTATACTTTAGCATAGGATCTTCGCCCGTATTAGGTGCTCTAGTTATAGATCGTGACTAGAGTAGTATTCTTTAAGCGTAGACGTGGTGTCTAGGCTACGGTTTTGAGGTTGCGCCCATCTCTTACGGTTAGTTGTGGTAGCCATCGGAGAGGTGACAGCTTTGTTGGTCTTCGTATTCCACTACGTCGGAGTTGGTGTTTCGTAGAGCTTTTGGCGCCTTACCCGGCTACCTTCTTCCCAGTCTTGTTCGAGAGTTGGATAGGTACTTTGTTGCTCCAAAGTGTTATTGTGTGATTGCTTTATCTACCATGAATTAGTTATATAGAACCAAAGTAATAGAGAAGTATTCGGGAACATTGAGCTCTTCCGTTGTCCTCTCACTTTAGCTATCTACTCTTTTATCATAGAATTCTCCTGTGTGTGTCATATATATATATAATTCATATCATCTATCATTTACCCCCTACTTTAGTCTAGTTGGTGTATTAAGTTAGTAGATACATGATGGTGAACTATCAATGTCTTTAACCAATGTTTCCCAGTGGTAAAATATAAATAACGATACCTGGAATACTCCCGGTAAAATGCTACAATGGTTTTCTGTGCGCTTGCGGAATCCTTTAGAATTTAATTGTGCATAAAAAATACCAACAAGCATTTTTGGCGCCGTTGCCAGGGATAGGGATTTACCTCTATTTCTAGTAGCGACGTTAGAAATGTCAACAGCACCCTACATTCTGGATTTGGTGGTAGCTCGCGGAGGTGACTTTATAGCTCCGTTGAATCCTATGTATCCCACTATCCCGTTTGTAGGCCAAGTAGGACACGGTTGCTAAGGAGATCAACATCCTATGTCGGTGTCTCTCCTTATGTAATGTCCCCAGTTAGCAATAGAAGACATAGGCTTACCCAAGTTAGAAGGAGAAAACCATAGTTATCCTCTCTACTCTCCTATTATCATCAACCTTGATTGCTACGCTCAACCCCATTAATTGTCGTCCTAGTTCTATCTTAATCTAGTATCTATCTTCATCTTATTGCTACCCCTAGTTAAGTTAGACCGTAGTTGATCTCATACGTTTCTCAGTGGAACGAAACCTGAAATACTTCTGGGATAAAGCTACAATGGTATCCGTGCGCTTGCGGATCATTCAGTGGGCGTTAACAGATATCAACAAGCTTTTTGGCGCCATTGCCGGGGAAACGGTTTGCTGAGTTGGCTATGAACCTAGCTTAACTTTTCTTTTTCTTTTATTCTCTTTCTTTGATCCTTTACTCCTTTCTTCTTCCTTTCATTCTTTTCTTTCTCTTTTGACTTCTGGTTTAGCATGGATCACATTCCTATCAATCAATATGCTAAACCCACGAGCGCAAGCTTTAGGCCATTAGAGTCTTCAGAGCCTATCTTAGCACCTGGTTATAAGCTGCGCCCGTGTTGGGTAGACTTTGTCCAAGAACAATCCTTCTCGGGAGAAGGCGATGAAAACCCATACTCACACCTATGGGAGTTCTTACTGAGATGCGCATGCTTTCGCATTGCTGGCATGTCTAATAAGACTCTACAATGGAAGCTCTTTCCATTTTCTTTAACGGAGAAAGCTAAACATTGGTACAACAAAACCGTAGGAAGTATGCAAGGAGATTGGGAATTGCTATGTTCTAAATTTCAAACCAAATTCTTTCCCGTCTCTAAGGTGATTGATCTTCGGGAGGAGATTCTAAGCTTTAAACAGTTAGAGGAGGAATCTCTAGAAACATCATGGGATCGCATTAATGATCTCCTCACTACAGGCCCAGACCTTTCTATTATAGACCCAGTGTTGTTTCAACACTTTTATTTAGGCCTTAGTAAGGATTCTAAGCAATCCCTGGATATAGTTTCTAGAGGATCTTTTCTTCATGTGACTGCTAGTGAAGCAAGGTCTTTGATTGATAAACTTTGTGGAAGGACACCTTGCCCTAGCATTCAATATGAACCCCCCGAGAAAGAGAAGGAATTGTTTTCTAGACGACAAGAGGAAGTTTCGATAGCTAAATCACACTTATTCCAATCCCAACATTTAGCTATCAGTCCCGAACCAACCATGCCCCAAAATCCACCAAGGGAAGAAGAAATTCAACCTTTGGAGGATAATCTTTTTGGTGTTGATGTTGGGAAGAGCCTAAACTTCCAATCTTATAAGAGACCTTCGAGTGAATATAATTCAAATCCTTTCAAGAAGGAATCTCTTAGAAAGCATCTTCTTTGGTAAGAATTCAAGGATGGCATGCTAATAATGCCATAGAAGGAGAGCCAACCTATCTTCTCTCCTTCTTTGCCCACATTAGATGTCTTACCTGAACCTATCTTAAAGCCCATCCTTGACCCCAAAGAATCCCTTGACACTTATTCTCCTAAGTCTCATGATGACTTTAGAGATCCACTAAGACACTTAGAGCATAGGCATCATGATAGACTTGAGGATGACCAAAAAGTGCTGCAACAATGGCTGGAATGTGTAGAATGGATGGACCATGAAGAAGCCTTAATTGAATCCAGCCTAGGCCTAGATTCAAATGATAAACTTATGACTCATCTAAGTTTAGAGGAGGCCTTTGATGAGACCAACTTGAGAGCCACCAATCCCAAGGAAATCCTGGACATTAATATGATTGATGAAAGCCATAGGCATGAAATAAAGGAGACAATGTTTTTGCCTATAGACATTTATGTAGAATCACCCTTGGAGATTGGTAAGAAAGATGACATCAATGAGCATAGAAGCTACTACAAAAAGGCCTCATCAAAACCATGCTCAATGACACATCTCCTGAATCTCTTGGTCTCTCTACCATGACCACACTCGAGATCTTCAACCCCCTCATACATCCTGTCCATAAAAACTTCAAAAGGGCGGTTGTAGATGCATATGTTTATCATAAACATTGCAAATCTCGATGTGTGGATCTTGAGGTAGGTAGGTAAAGATTGGTGTTGGAGGGGAAACCACTTTACCATCTTGAAGCACGATTCTGAGGTTTCCCAAAAATAAGCTTTTGACCAAGAACTAGCGCTTTTGATAGATAAGATGAACATTCACCTTTTGCTTTGAACTGCCCTTGTGAATTGAGTATAGAGATATAATTGTGAAAATATTCCTTTGGGTATTCTTATCACTAACCTTTACAGGTCTGAAGCAAGAAGAATGAAGGATGATGGTGCAAGGTATGTCCAACCAATTATCATGCAATATTAAATCACATTCATCCAAACTTGATCTTGTCTTGCAAGAACTCAAGTGTGGGGGAGATGCTTCTTTGAAAAATCTTATGCCATGTTGCTATTCTTGGTTGTCTCTACTTTTAAGCCATGCTCAACTTGCCATATAACAATCATGCTCTTTCATCTCTACTTGAATAATGAATCTCTACAGTGCTTTCATGCTACTGTTGTCTATTATAGTATGCCTAGATTTGGAGTATTTTCTTACATCTCTTAAAAGAAGCATGGTGCTTAGTTTAGGAGTGTTGATCTTACTTCCAAAGGCCTTTTAAATTAAGTATGATGCTTAATTTAGAATGTCTTCCTAAATCAAATTAGACATGGTGTCTAGGTTGATTTTTGAACTAAAAGTATGCTCTTGTAGACACTGGATATTTTGTTGGACTAACCCCTGCAGGAAACTTCTAAAATCCAATTTGGGTAAGTCAAGAGATGAATTCAAATCAGAGATGAAGCAAGGCACATGACAAACTCCAATAACTTTGCACACTGAAGAGACAGCTCATTCATCATTGATGGAAGGACTGTAAGTATCAAAGATCATTCACTTTGTCTTCAACTGCAAGTTACCTTTGCCTTGAACCATGGTTGCATAAAACATGAAAAAAAACTATGCTAAGATAATCCTAAACCCATCTTTCTAATAGCATAGAGCTAATACACATAAATTAGAGATAACAATCCCCGTTTAAATCGGTATATTCCTTCGGGTATGTGTTGTCCACTAATCCTATGCAGGCATAAAAATCTAAAATGGCAAAGAGCAAAAAGATGGCACGACAAAAAGAGCACCATCTAGGAACAAGAGGAACTATGAACCGAGATATGAGGTTGACCAAACAAAGGAAAGCATCGAGCAAACAAAAGGATCATCAAGAGTGTCATCTACTCTTCATCACATGGTGTCATCGTGCTCCAATGATGAAGGTAACATCCAAAGGTAAATGGTCACAACTTAAAATGCTTCTCCTTGGTTTTGGTATGAACATGAATAAAGAACTTAACATGTTTGAGTAATAATTATCCATGATCAATCCTAATTAACTCAACATATCTAGTTCTTGAAAGTTGTTCATAGCATCACTATCTTGATCCATAGCCTTAACCAAATGAGCTAAAAAGTTGCACACCTTATACTTGGAAGATGGTAGTCATGATCATATAAAAATTGACACATCATGTACAGATAGACAATCCTTCCTTGGGTTAAGCACTTCAACTCTTCTAGCCTAATGAACTTAAATGTTACATCCTTGCTCAATCTTCTGATCCTACCTCACATGATAATGTTGAACAAAGCACATAACATCAACTCCATGTTGTTCAACGTGACTAAGGACTAGAGATGGGGAATAGAAGTTTTGGTTCTGCTGGTGTTTTCCCACCAGTAGAGCCCATGCACTTGATCTCTGCCTTGTCTTCATGAGTAGGACACACTTTAAGCGAAGTGTGGGGGAGTCAATTCCTACTTTGTACAAGTGGAGGTCCTGGACTGTCAAAAGCAAAATCAAATCTTAAAGTCAAGACGGGTTAGGTAGAAGAAGGTGACACATCATAGAAGGCATCATCATAGAAGTCTTTTGTCTTCACCGAAAGAGCTAGCTTGGAGAAGAAGCACTCCCGTGCACGCAACCAAAGAAACTCCAATTGTGTCAACACTGGAGGAATCAACAAGAAAGGAGAAGTCTTGTCCAGGAGGACTTAAAAATCTGAACCCTTGCCATAAGGTAACATTGGTAGTTATCCATATTTACTTTCTTGCATTGCATGAATTATTTTCTCTTTGGCATGTTTACTTTTCTGCATTAGCATTGCATAAAAAATACTAAAAATAAATATGCATTCATCTTGTTAGATAATTCATGCATTATAAAACTTGAAGCCCCATGTGAATAGTTCTATGGCGTGTAAAAGCCCGTAGGAGTTTTCACCGTGGTGGCATAAAAATAATAAAAATAATCATGCATACATGTTTTCTTTCCTGCATAATAAAAATAGAAAATCTAAAAATAATCATTAAGCATCTTGCTGCACTGTATACATTATAACAACCTTTGAAAACCTCTCACAACAACCAGTCCGTGAAACGGCTAACCACTAACTGCTTACCCTAATCCGTTCCACAAGTTTTGGTGTTTTGTGAGACGTTTGCTGCAGGATGACTCTAAGAGCTAGTCCACCTAAGAATCTTCATCGACACCACTCGAAGTACACCTTCCTAACACACAGCCAATCACTGTGTGGAGGAAGCAACATCTTGTTCGATGAGATCGAGATTCCCGGCTACACTTGCTCTTGTAAGCATGAGCTCCACCGTGAGGACTGCTCAGCTTCAATGCTCAACCATGACACAGCTTTGGGGAAGGCATCCCCTAGGTACCCAGGTAAGTGTACCTATGCGATTATCGAGTCAGTCATAAAAAATAAAAAAATACCAAAAATATGTGAGTACATGAAGGTTCACCACAGTATCATAAGAAAACTTAAAAATACCAAAAATATGTGGACACATGAAGGTCCATGCTTTTTAGAGTCTTTAGAGTCTTATATAGTATGAGTCTTAAAAATGCGAAGCCAAATAAAAATAGTTGTTTAGATAGAGTCAATAAATAGGCAAGACCTAAAGATGATCCCTAAAGATAAAAATGATGAAATGCTGCTCTGTCATAACACCTTTGAAGTGCCTAATTTTTAGACATAAGTTTTCCCGAGTTTTGGATTTAACTGTTTTGACATGAAGATTTGCTCTGAGCCTGAAACTTGTGGGTTGCATATGCTTGAACTAATTCTAGGTACTTGATTGATCTGATTGAGAAAGTCTGAGCTGTTATCTATCTTGTTTTGAGTGACACTAAAGTTCTGAAGATTTACCTTTTGAAAAATAATAAATCTTACATGACGAGTTCCTGTATGATAAAGCTTACATTCCCACCAGAGCCAAACATGATGAGATAGGCTAGATAAACTTCCACATACATGCTGCTTGTCTTGCATTGAGTTTTGTCAACCTTTATGACCCTTGTGAGAGATTTGTCATGCTCTTGAATCAAGATCCACTTACACTCCACCTATATATGCACTACTCTACACTGGAGTAGGCGCAACAACATGCCATTCCATCTACATCCATCCAAAAATGTTTTTCTCCTACCCTGGGAGAGAACACCAAAAAACATTTCCATTAGATAGCTACCCAATAAATGCTCTAAGTTCTTGATTGCTATCTCTCAAAAATCTTTTGTACCAAATGGAGTGTTATGAGCTATGCAAAAGTTATCATGAAAAAAAATAAACTAAGGGAGTTGAAAAAAATGGACAAGTGTCCAAGAGCAATGGGTACTTAGATGCCTGCCTCCCTAATAAAAAAAAGAGAAAAATAATAATAATAAAAATAAGATAGCTCATACTCTCTGGCCAAGTTTTAAATTTCAAAAGAGAGATATGTCTTCAAGGAGCATAGTAGAATTAGGTTCCACCACATATCCACCATATCCATACACTTGCACATCTTGATTCGATTGTATGACTTATTTCTCTATGGATCCATTGTTTGACTTCACAACATATGCATTGCAAGTTTGCTCTTTCAAGTTTTCTCCTTACCTATAAGCTCCACATAAGCCTTAGTTATAGGATAAAAAGAAAGACAACCATCACTACTGCCTTGGTGAGAATCCATAAATACCACATACATTGAGAGATTTGAGAGTGTCATACATAGAAAACTCTAAGTTTTATTTGAAAATCTCTAAAAACTCCAGAATGATAGTTGAACAAAGAGCTTGATACATAGTGCTGGCTGGATCTTTCTATCTTTTGATTGCTCAAGACCCAAGTAAGAGCTGATAAGCCCCATAGTCAAAGGTAACATGAGTAAGTTTGAAAGTCAGATCAGTTATTACTTAAGCTTGAAGGAGAATTCTTGTCTAAATGCAGGTATGCTTCTAAGGAGTTACATCGAGATGGTTACAATGCTTAAACTTATACATATCTTTCAATAGCTTTTCTGAGCTTAGCTTTGCTAAGGGACTAGCAAAGGTTAAGTGTGGGGGTGTTGTTGACGGCTGTTAATGACCAAATTTATCCGTCAACTAATTCCTGAAAGAGGCACATTGGCGATCACCAACATAGACTTAGAGTTTACACTGACAGAATTCCACGAGTCTTGGTGAATCCTTGTTTCTACAGGTACATATCAGAAAAGCTATCAAAAAGGACCAATATGACAGATTACAAGCACCTCAAGTGATGAATTGGAATACACCATTGCGAAGAGCTCATCGAGACGATCGAAGCGGACATATCATTTGCCTTTTTCGGAATTCCGGATGAAAAGATATTAATTCCATAGCGGGGGCTGCACTAGAGGACTCTAGGAGACGCAAGAAGACACCCCGACGAAGCGGACCGCGAACGGGCCCGGAGTGGGACCAGCCGGTCTGGCCCAGGCTCCAATCAGGTCTAGCTTTGGCCCACATGCTCCACCGCCTTAGGGTTTCAATCTCAGCCGTCCGCCAAAGTCGGTTTGATCCAAGGGCTCACGTTCATCCCACTGGGCTATAAAAGGAGGGCAGGACCCCCCTAGGGCATCACACATTCATTTGCTATTCTCTCAAACCCTTACCGGGAGGTGTCCCTTGAATGGATAACCTCTCGGGGAGGGCCAGCCATCAGGAAAAGATTAGTCCTCTCTAGGATCTAGTCTTTAGATAATAGTGAGATGGAGAGTGAGGGAAGAGTTAGGAGGAGGTGCCGGCCTGTCGGTGCCCTCTCTACGGCTTGTACCTTGGCGGGATCAAGCTCTACTTGAGCTTGCTCCTGGGATGTCTCTGGTGATCAACTTCTAATCAAGTAAGTTCTATGCCTATATTGTTTATCTGGATCACGACTCTCTTTGAGTGCTTTATTCTCTTCCTAGGGGGAGTAGAGTGTTATCGTAGGTGTAAGCATGGTGCTTAGGCTTAGGATAATCGTGGATGCACCCTACATTCCGAATTTGGTGGTAGCTCATGGAGGTGACTTTATAACTCCGTTGAATCCGATGTATCCCACGATCCCGTTTGTAGGCTAAGTAGGACGCGGTTGCTAAGGAGATCAACATCCTATGTCGGTGTCTCTCCTTATGTAATGTCTCCAGTTAGCAATAGAAGACATAGGCTTACCCAAGTTAGAAGGAGAAAACCATAGTTATCCTCTCTACTCTCCTATTATCATCAACCTTGATTGCTACGCTCAACCCCATTAATTGTCGCCCTAGTTCTACCCTAGTTCTATCTTAATCTAGTATCTATCTTCATCTTATTACTACCCCTAGTTAAGTTAGACCGTAGTTGATCTCACACGTTTCTCAGTGGAACAAAACCTGGAATACTTCTGGGATAAAGCTACAACGGTATCCGTGCGCTTGCGGATCATTCAGTGGGCGTTAACAGATATCAACACCCCCTGCAGGGGGTCAAGCGGGATCCCAGGGAGATCCGTATAGATGTGGGAATAGGGGGCGTTGGCCATGCCCCTGCGACTAACAGGAGCATAGATGTGCTGCAACGCGACTCCCCATCGTGGCTCACTATACTTGAAGTATCGACGTCATCGTGCCAAGGAGCACTATGATCCCCCCATCGAATTGACTGTTGGAGCTCCATATACACTATAATAGGCGTACCAGCGGCGTGGGACACAATGGTGGAGCCACCCTATGGGCGGGGTGGGGCTACCGCCCTAGCTACTAGCATGCTCCCCCCATACCCTCGGATTCATCCCTTCTTGGTTTCTTCCCTAACACTGGTAGCGAGGAGTTTGGAGCGGCGAGCCACAATCATGAGTAGGCAAACTCAAAGCTACAGTGGTGGAACTTGGAGGAAGAAAGAAATTAAAAAGTCTACATTTCCTACCTCAACTTTTGCAAAAGTTTAATTTTTCTCCTTGAACCTTAAAACCGGACAAATCACCTCTCTCAACCTATTCAAACCGTGTGTTTTACATTTGTGGAGTGGTTTTGGAGGTGGTTTTGTATTTTTCTTTTTTATTTATTTTGGATAAATTTTAAAAAATCATAGTAAATTATAGAGAAATCATAAAACAGAAAATCTAATTTTATTCGACTCCACATAAGTAGATCTACATTGTGGATATATAATATGGTATGTGTTACTACAAATCTTTACCTGTAGAATTTAGTTCTATGTTTTTCTATAATTAATTAGAATAATTTATAACGGTAGTTTTTATAGTCTAATTGTGGTGAAATTTTTATGGTAGCCTAACTGTTGTATGTTCAAACTACAGTAAAAATTTCATACTCATTCGATCATGTATTATTTAGTTTTAATTTATGTAGTGTTTATACTTGTTAAATCCAAATAAATATAAAACTAAATTATACATGATCCAATAAGTATGAGCTTTTTACAGCATGTCTGATGAGCAGCAGTATCGTGTCTTCTGATAGCATATAACATGGTATGTCCTACCACTGCATCGCTCTCAATTCAACACCATTCTGATGAGCAGCAGCAGCGTGTCTTCTGCAGGAGCAGCTACTACTACGGCGCCCTACGCCTCAATATAATTAATGGGATGATGCATGCACTGAATAAAATTGCTATTACGTAGAGTATAGGAAAAAACATTAAAAAAGGGTTCATAGCCTAGTAGTTTTTTTTTTTTTTTTTGACAATATAGCCTAGTAGTTGTGAGTACTAGGACCTTTCAGCTCCTGAGTTTGACTCCCGTAGGAGTAAATTTTAAAGCTGGTCAAAAAAAACTCCCTTACCAGTAAAAAAAACAAAGAAAAGCCAGCAGGCGGTCGAGCTCGCTTGTTTTAGTATACAGTATGGAAATAACGTGAATACCTCTCTATATACAAACCAAATTAAATGAGTATTGGATCAACAGATATGGCCACCAACATGACACTGACCGGTCACTGCATCGAATCCGGTCCATCCGCATCAAATCCGGTCCATCCGCATCATGTCATAGATGTCCATAGAAATGTTTGTCCAATTAAATCCGCTTCATTAAGGATTAAAATTGATACTAACCGGTGATGATGATAATTGAGAGAGATCTTAATTAACAGATCATATACTCATATTCAATTT
The DNA here is from genome assembly GCA_015844335.1 of Chrysopogon serrulatus. Classification (NCBI taxonomy): domain Eukaryota; kingdom Viridiplantae; phylum Streptophyta; class Magnoliopsida; order Poales; family Poaceae; genus Chrysopogon; species Chrysopogon serrulatus. The sequence goes on from JADLZL010007866.1 coordinate 184,417, forward strand.
GTTTGTAGTTTTGTATACAAATAATTCTGAATTCCAGCACAGACGTTGATAAGCTGCTGATTTTTTGTGAGAGAAAAACACTGTTTTAATGGTTGATAAGCTGAAACGAACACTGTTACATATATACAAACTAGGTATTTGTTCTATAGCATCAACACTTATGAATGCATATTTACTTACTGTTGCAGAGCAGTGTTTCAAAAATAGGAATTGATTGCCAATATATATTTACTTTTTATTGCTTGCCAAAATAACTGGCTAAATATATCTTTTTAGAGGAAAATTACTAGTAGGAGGTAAATAGGCACTGGTACACAGGCGGCTCACCACTATTATATGGTGCATAACTCTCATTTGTCTTGATTAATTTTGATACTCTCTTTTGTCTTGATTAATTTCGATGTCAATCGAAGGAGGTTGCCACGGTGGTGTGCTACCCATTCCAGCCATCTGAGTTGATCATGATTTAAAACTGCACATGGACTCCATTTGGATCAGCCAAAATTTGTATAAGCTGCATTAGGTGGAGAACATCAGCTCATAGTTTTTTTGTAAGATGTGTGATAAAAAAAGTGTGATTGAATAGCTTAAAATGGACTATAAGCTAGACACTGTTTGAAACAGCTAGAGGTTTTTTTAATAGCTAGCAATATATTTTAGCTAGGGGCAAAGCCACACAACAAAGCCATTGGAGACGGAGAGAGAAGAGAACAAGAAGGAAAGAGGAATGCCACACCTACGGTCCGACGTTGTTGCCTGTCAAGCATGGATCCGACTGGATCCAAGAAATTGGGGAGCGGCACAGCCTAATCCACTCATCTTTTTGTCATCCTCGCCCTCTTGCCAATATTCCTATGAGCTGCGCTAGGAGCACCGTGCCATGGGGATGAGCTATGAAGCAGAGAGACATGGAGGATCGCCATCGAGGGAGAGTATGACATGTGGGAGGCGCTCTGAAGGGTGATTGGGAGTGTGTTGGAGCTCTTGGCATCAAAGATGGCAGTGGTGGGTATAGAGGGGCGATGGCGACGAGTTGGCATGAGGAATATAGCGGTTAGGGTGTGTTCCAATGGGTTGGGCCGATATTGTAGCGATGTGCTTCTTAACTAGGCCATTATTATAGAAAATGGTCATGTATTCAAAGGCAGCCCTATTAAGAGACTTACCACAATAAATTGATTTTCAAATGTGGGTCTTTTAATGGAGGGGCACCTCTAAAAAAGAGCCAATTACAGAGATGATCTACTTAAGAGGCCCATCTCACTCTATTTCAATGGCAGGGACATGTCCTTTGAGTGGCTCCTAAAATTGTTCACAGAGATGATCAGATAAAAGCGCCACCTTCAAAAATGAAAGTCCCCATCTCCTAAAATGGTTTTGATGCGAGTCTCAGTGAGAAATTCATGACATTGTTTAATTTAATTATTTCATCTCATAGAATTGGTAATCGTGCCAAGAAAATTTTATCACCATAAAACTCACTTCCTCTCTTCTAAAAAACGTTGCCACAACATAAAAAAGACGCTTATGTGGCAGCACATTAAATGCATGCAAATAAATCTCTGATGAAGCTTCTTCCACTAAGATTGTCCTTAGTGTTGGTTCCATAGGACATCCCCACCATCTCCACAGCTAGTGGAAACACAAGTGGGTGGGTTTGTCTGAATTCTGTATGTAACAGCGAATGAATGCAAGTTTTTGTTAGGTTTGCCTTGGAGAAATATAAGTTGTTTGAATTTACTCATCGTGTTGTTGGCTTTCATTTGTCCAAGCTCGGAATTTGTGACGACGACGCACGCCCACCACATGCCATGACGCGCCTGCCGGCCTCGGTTCTTCCTGATTCCAGCTCCAGCAGCAAAAGCTAAGGCTTCCCTGCTTTGATAGCTACAGCTACAGCCGTAGAATAGCGACACTCATGGGACAAAAATATATAATCTCCTCAACTAAAACAATGGCAAAAACAATTATTTTTCATTATGAGTTTTTCGAGGGATCAAACACAGCAAGTACTCCTACGTACTAGCTGTCTATAGCTCGATCGGCACTAGTATTTGAAACCGTTTTAAAATTTCAACTCAAATGGATACATATATATTACTCTACTGTGACGACTAGTAAAACTAGGGTTTGGTGTACACGGTGATGTTCCTCCAGCGCGACTCCATGAGCGGCGACACGTCGTGGTGCTGCATGTACACCCCGAACTTGAAGTAGTGTGATGCGCTGGGAATGACGTCGACGATTAGCCTGGGCGCGCCGTCGACGTACACGGCGACCGTGGACGCGCCGACGTCGTGCACGACGTTGAGGCGGAACCAGCGGTCGTAGATGCGGTCCTCCACGGCCACGCCGCTGTAGTACCGCAGCGTGCCGTTGTAGACGTGCAGCATCAGCACCGTGGCGTGCGCGGCGCCCTGCTCGTTGTGGATCTGCATCACCGACGCGCCGGAGGTCCCCATCGGCACGTAGCCGTAGCCTTCGAACTGCCACACCCCCGACGAGTAGTCGTGGCCCTGCGATTGCAAAGCAAACGATCATGAAGAGATTGGAGAAGAAACTGGTGAGGAAGGTAGTGAACCCGGCCGGCCATGGTTGCTTTGGGTGTGCAGTGCTTCCTTACGGCGAGGCGGACTTCGGTGCGGGGATTGGTGGCGGTGACGTTGTTGAAGGGCTTGTCGCCGGCGTACACCAAGAAGGTGCGCACGCCGGCGTGGCGTTGTCGTAGCTGTACCGCTGGTTCTCCGGCACGTCGTAGGGGCTCTGCACCTTGAAGTTGCCCTCCGTGAGCTCCACCTGGACGAACCCGGCGGTGAGGTTGCTGCTGCAGCCATCGGTGGCCGAGGCGGAGGACGCCAAGGCGGCGGCGATCAGGGATAAGACTAGTGGCGCTAGCTCCGCGCGCAGGGGTTTGCCACCGTCGAGAGCGCGGTGGAAGGAAGCCATGGCCATGATCGACGAGAGGACCTCTCGTTATATGTGGGATTATAGGTGTTGATGTCCAAGCAAGAAGGGGTTGTCACCTTCATCACAACCGGGTGTTTGTTTCGATATCATCAATCCTGGCATCATGGTGTGTATATATTATCAGTTTGTAACGCGACGGCCAAAGAAATTAAGTGAAGGCCGGCAACCACTACTCAATTTGATACTGGAAATGGAATCTAGTCTCACATGTGAAAACGAAGTACTTTTGGGAAATTATGCATTTGCGAAATTATATTTTGAATAGTATAAGTTATGATAGATGTGGTATATATACTACTACTACGTACTACTGTTAAATAAAATGCTTTTTACGACCCTATAAGAGTTCGGGAGACAAAATAAAAGGACGGTAAAAAGTAGAGGGACAAAAGTCCAAACAACTAGCAGAGCAAACGGCCACAGTATGCCAGTGTAGCCATAAAGGACTCGAAAACCAACGCTCCACCGAGGGCCAACGACCTCCAGAACACTAGACAAGAAAAACCACTAATCCACCACTAAAAAGAGCCTAAGTCCTGACAGGACCGAAGCCAGGGAAACAAAAGAAAGACAGAAAAGAGCTAGCCACGACAACGGCAGCTTCTGAAACCAACGCTCTTCACAGATCATCAACTTTCTACGACAAATACGCCAGCTATTTCTTCGGCAAAGCTCGTGTTTTTTCTTTAAAAAAAATTCTCAAGCTGCACCACGTCTGCAAAAAACGGAAATCTTATTAAAGACACCCTTCGACGTCTTTGGGAGCTGTTTCTCAATTGCCATTTTGTTTTTACTGTTCATAAACTCCAAAGGACGATAGTCAAAATAAAAATTTTGACATGTTTATCTCTACCCCCAAATGGAATCCAATATTCAAAAAATATCTTGCGTTTCATTTGGTGTCAAATCCCATACTAGGACTCTTTAAAGCAGAACCAAATAATTTTAGACATGACAATAGACAAAATGTGATTAGAAGTCTCAGAGCAATACAAGCGTTGTGCTACTAGGCGAAGCCATTGAGTGCCGCACCCTAGATGGCTAAAGTCCAATAGCTGAAAACATCACTAGCTTACGCTCTGATCCAAGTAGCATAGGGCTTCTATACCTGTTTGTTCGAATACGAGGCCTAAGAGTTTAAGGACCGAAATAATAAATTTTCTTTTGGAGACCAAGATGACAGAATTCTTGTTTTAATTTACTCTAACACGTGGCCACCAGATACCATGACGCACCTGCCGCCCTAAGCAACAAGCTAAAGGCCTGTTTGGCCGGGCTCCCGTCGGCTTTAGCTCCCATACTGTAGCACGTAGGAGCTGGAGCCGGGGGAGAAAAAATAGCTCCTCTGGCTCCGTTGAACAGTGTAGCGTGTCAGTGAGGGAAAGAAAGGAGAGATAAAAATAGATTTGATTGTCAGAGAATCTAGAGCACTCGAATCTATGCCAGAGGGGGCTTAAGCTTGCCCTGGTGCTCTGGTAGCTACAACCGCAGAAAATTGACACCCATGGGGCAAAAATATAATCTCCCCAACTAAAACATTATGATAGAAACACATTTTTTTTCATTGAGTTTATTTTTATGTGGGATCCGCAACATAATCTCCTACTAGCTGTGTCTGTAGCTCTATCGGCACTATATTGTTCGAAACCATTTTAAATTTCAACTGCAAGGCGGCTAGCTAGAAGCACTACAGGAAATCACTTTTTTGCCGAGTGCCCCTGCACTCGGCAAAGGCACAAAAAACACTCGGCAAAGGCTTTGCCGAGTGTAGCTCTCGCAAAGCCTCCATCGGCACGGGCTCTTTGCCGAGAGCTTTTTTTCGCACTGGGCAAAGGCTTTGCCGAGTGCCAAAAGTGGCTCTCGGCAAAGAAAAGTAACAGTTAACGGCGGCCGGTATTCCGCGGTTTTTGCCGAGTGCCTTCCCCAGGGCACTCGGCAAAGAAATTATTTTTTTTGAAAATTCTTTGCCGAGTGTCTTCCCTTGGGGCACTCGGCAAAGAAATTAATTTTTTTGAAAATTCTTTGCCGAGTGCCTTCCCTGGGGGGCACTCGGCAAAGTGATAATTCTAATTTTTATGAAAAACTTCTTTGCCGAGAGCCTTGACCACCGACACTCGGCAAATATGGTCACTTTGCCGAAAGTGCTTTGGTCATTGCACTCGGCAAAGTGACCATAAATTTTTTTTCCCAGCTTTGTTTTTTCTTCAAATCACAACACACAAGTATATATCACATACACAGTACATATATCACATAAACATCACGTAAATCACATCCACAAAGACATCCACAACCACATCACATATATCAAATCCGATCACATTACATCACAATACATCACAAATTCGATCACAATCCGATCACAAATGTTTCAAGTGCATCACAAGTCTCTAAATCTCATAAGGGTCAAGTGCATTATTGAAAATAAAAGCGTACGGTCGGGGGACAACTCACAAACCTCTCAAGAGCCAACTCACTTGCCTACCCCGCTAATCCGCCACCCCCGCCCCCGGTGAAGGCTGTGGGCGATCATCGCGTCAGAGGCCAAGCCGGGTTGTTCGAACCCGCCCGACCGAGACCGCACAAAAGAGACCGGGTTAGTACGTGTGAAGACCAAAGTTCGAACGAAACCAATACACATTTATACTTACTGGGGAGTCCCAAAGTGAGGAGGCCGAGGCCGAGGCCGAGGCCGAGGCCGCACTACCGAGCCAGAATCGTTGTGGGAGCTCCATCCCCGAACGTGCCCCCATCCGGGCCGATGAAGGCGATGAGTTGGGCCATCTCGCCTCGCTCGCTCACGCACGGCCCTCTCGGCCTCGAGCCGGGCCTGTACCGCCCGGGTGCCGCTCCAACGCCTCCCTCCTTTCTGCTTCCATCCCGCCTACGTAATGCAAAGGTGGAGTTAGAATAATTGAAACGCCATCGATTGAAGCTTACAACAAAAGGAATTACCTCGAGTGTGGCGTAAGCGAGCCGTGGAAGCCGGGCGGACGTGGGCGTATGGGCACGCTTTTGCGTCCCGTGCTTCGTGCTCGCAGCCGGGAGAGAGAGTGGGAGTCGAGGCCGAAGTCGATGACGCCGCCGCCCATCCAAGTACCGCCCATGCTTCTTTCCTCCGCCCACCCTCATGACGATCTCTCGGGTCAAGGTCCCGGGTGCTCGGATCATAGTCCTCGCCGTGTACCGTCCTCGCCCGCGGGACGTGTACTCGGGCTGAGGCGGCTGCGGCACGCCGGGCGTTGGTGTACGCCTCGGGCGGGTCCTCCGGTTGTAACGAGACGTCGGACGACGCCTTGCCCTTGTGCGCCATAGCAAATGCCTTGAAGATGGGGCAAGGCGCGCCACCATGGTCCCGAGACCGCAAGAAACAGAGTAGTGAAGGAATGACCACGAGTTAGAATCACGAATTAGTGAGGGAAGAATCATCGACTTAGCTTACCCGGCGCTTGCGTATCCGGCGAGGTTGCGGCCGCCTTGATGGTGTGATACGCCGGGCATCATCAAGCGGCACTCCCGTTTAGCGTTGTGGGTCTCCTCCCACTCCGGACCGCACCACTGCTCTACGATATGCTCCCAAAGAAGGTCTTGGTGGCCGGAGCACCACCGAGGGGCAAGCCTACACGTCACAATTTCACATATAAGTAGATCAAAGTAGACATGTGTAAACCGAAAGATCATATAATTTATATACCGCGAGGTATTGGTCCCGAAGTCGGCGTCATCGTCCTCGCTTGTGTTTTGGTGACCTTCTCCCCAAGGATGATGCCATGGTAATTGACGATGGCCCGGAGACGCGCCTCGTAGTGAATGTCGGTGACGAGCTTCTTGCAGCCCTAGTGACACATGCCCGGCCCCTGTCCCCTCGTATCCCTCCTCGCATTTGTAAAAAGTCTACACGGAAACATAAAGGGTCAATTTCTTATTTGAAGATAAGTGCGATAAATTTGATGCATTAAGATTGCTAGGATTGGATGAAAGACTTATCCGTAACTCGTGCAAGACAAGACACGCCGCCTTGTTTTGATGTTCGGATCTGGGGCAACGGCGGTGCTCGAACATCCGTGGGGGAGGCTCCTCATTCCCGGCGTATGTCACCGGGCCGGGGTAGTGCGTCTTACAGAGAAGACCGGGGACGTTATTTGGTGGGCGCGAGTGCTCACCCCGGCACCACAACCAACAGTTCTCGAAAAGTGGTTAACCAATAGCATTAGTTTACAATTCAATTCCCAATATGTCATATGAAATAGTAATACCATGAAAGTTACTTACTTTTTGGCCCTCAGGCGAATCACCGGCCGCCTCGTCGGGGTGTGTGGTATCGAGGGAGACTCGCGGGACCGCGTAAGTACACACTCGACGAGGTACGGAAGAAGTAGAACCGGCATCCACCGGCGTCCTCCTCCTCCTCCTCCTCCCTGCTCGCTCTCCCGCTCGTCCTCGTCCGTCGGGGAGCTATCACCTCGCCCTCGCCTCGTCCCCGCTCCCCGCTTTCGTCCTCGCGCTCACGGTCCCGAGGAGGTGACGGCTCCCTTGTACGCCTGCTCCTCCGCCCACGCCTCCTGCTGGAGGTCCCCTCAGCTGCAGCCGCCACTGCAGCTTTTGTCTTGTTGTACAACGAGGACAGGTTCACCGACCGGTCGCCCACCATCTTCAACGAAGCACCTGCATTTGACAAGAACCAATAAGACATGATTAGAAAATTAGGTTCAACAAACAAAACCTGTGCATTTGTAAGAACAACTGTTGACACTCGTTAGCGTCAACTTTTACTAGGGCTTTTTACCCGAATGAAAACAAGAAAACACACTAGTCTAGGGTTTTATCTGACAATTTCCATGAGTTTTGCATATTTTGTATTTTCCAGAGTGATTTTCAAAAAAGCTGAAAAAGAGGGATTCTAGTGCATATTTAGCACGAAAACTTATCCGCCACAGAAATATCACGATTGGGCTCAGGAACCATCTAGAAGACACCCGAAGCAACGGGACCCCGAGAGGAGGAAAAGTGGGGCCGGCCGGCCCCACCATGGCGCCGACCGGCGCCCCAACTCTAGGGTTTCGGCCCCCCTTCTGGAAGCTTCCTCCACCGCCTCTGAGGAGTCATCTTGGCCCTTGGTTACGTCGGTTTGATCCTGCGGCGCACGTCGATCCCACCGGGCTATAAATAAAGGGGTAAACCCCCTCCCTAAAGGCATCAAGTCATTTGGAGATCCAGCCATCAAGAGCCTTCTCTAGTTCATCAGAGCCTCTCTAATTCATAGCTTTAGCCTTGTTAGATTAGAAGTAGAAGAGTTCTAGTTCTTCAGCGGGATCCGGAGCCCCTGGCGTCTGTCTGGAGCGCGGAGTTCGGTATAGTTCTAGTACCTTTCTCTTATTGTATTCATTATGATTCAGGCAACATTGTTCTTAATCTCTTATATATTCTTAATTGCAATAGTCATTGTCTACTTTGATTATATGTCTAGGATAGTTGGTTTGATCTTATTGAATTCATGTAATTGCTCATATAGCGTTTATCCAAGCGGCCGCTGGGTAGATGGTAGACAATATGTAGACGTGGTGTCTAGATATCTTGTTTATCTGCGAGTGCACCCTGACGTGCCGGGACGTGTGGTAGTCTGCGCGGTGGTGATTGCGTTGGTTCCTCTGTAGTCCACCCTCCGTACGTAGGACTAGCATGGGCACGGTCGCGAAGGAGGTGACCTTGGTGTCTTAATACCCTCATTAGTTGATGCCTCTTTACATGTGATAATGATATAGGGTTAACTTAACAATGATTGCTTGCTAGATGTAGTTGCACTAATTAGAGTTATTCATTGACGTAGTTATTGAATTACCTTAGTATTTATTCCCGAGTTTATCCATTGGCTAACTATTGTTATGACTAGAAGAGCTCGATGTTTATCTATTTATGATGACTGATCATTATTATTATTTATCATATATATCTTTTATCACGTGACTTATCCCCTGTTATGAGTAGGATTCTAGTTATGGTTTGCCTTTCACATCAATAGTATAAGTTATAGTTTATAAGTCCTACATATAGACCTTCCCAAAGTGGTATAAATATAAATCGACAACCTGGATGACTTCCCTAGGTAAAATGCTATAACGGTATAATTATCCGTCCGCTTGCTTGCAGAACCCAGTTAGTTTATATTCTTATCTTTATATTCATATCTCTTATTTCTGCCTAGTCATATTGAATACATGTAAATCTATAGTTATTTCTTAAGCAATATAATTAAGGATGACAACTTAATTAATGCTTAGGAATGATAGTGATAAATAGGTGGCTAGTTGCTAATGACAAGTTAATTATATACCGACCATTTTCGACGTTATTGCTAGGGGTAGGATTTATCTCGCTTTTTTAGTAGTGACGTTAGAAATGCCAACAAGCATTTTTGGCGCCGTTTCGGGGAAGGTAGCTAGGCAATTAAGAACATTGATAGACTTATAATTAAGCATGTGATCGAAATAACCATTAACCCCCGCTCAAGCAGGATTACCCTTGTTTGTCTACTTTAATATCTTATGCGGGGTAATAAACGACCGGTTTACGACCTTCCCGGCATGCCCCCACAAAATAAGAAGAAACATAACAAATCCAATGTTGGAGAAAGAGGTTGACGTCACAAGACTTTAATTCATATCTCAAGTGACGGGAACAAAGATGTTGACAAATTCCAAAGCATATGAGTCATGGTAAGTATGATCAAATAAAGGTGAGAAAGTCTTGCTCATAGACTTTAAATTTGATGAGTAGCTATCTTTTGCATTCCACTACATGTTTACTTTTTACAATCCAAACATCCATCTCATTTAGTTTAAAGTTTTTCATCCATAACATATTTAGTTCCATTCATATATCCATCCCAACCTGCATTATTATAAATAATAATAATAAAAAAAACTCACCATAATCATGCTTTTTCATCTCTACTTGAATAAACTTCTACAGTACTTTCATGCTACTTGTATTTGCTAAAGTATGTTTAGGTTTAGAAGTACCTTCATACACATTTGAAATTGAGCATTGATTTGTTTTCCTAAGTTAAAATAGACATGGTGTCTAGTTTAATTTTTGAATCATAAGGTGATTTGATCTTACTTCTAAAAGGTTTTTGAACTAAGCAAGGTGCTTAGGTTAAAATCCTTTCCCGATTCAAATTGGACATGAGTCTAGGTTGATTCTTGAGCCGATAGTACACTTTAGTAGATACTAGTTATTTTGTCAGACTAACCCCTATAGGAGAATTCTCAAATTCAATCTGGGTAAGTCAAGAAAAGAATTCACATATGAGATGAATCAAGGCAGATGATAACTTTGCACAAGAAGTCCAGCTTATGAGTATTAATATTTATTTACCTTTTGTTACAAGTTATCTTTGCCTCGAACCATGCTAGATTGCAACAACAACATAAAAACACGATAGACACAGTTTATGCTAAATAATCTTAAACCTTATATCATCTTAATTAGCATAAAAGGAAATACCAAAAAAAAAGAATATGGACAACAAAACCCGTATTTTAATCTTGCTATTCCCTCGGATATGTGTCCATTAACATTTTGCAGGAAAGAACAACTTTAATCTATTGGAGAAGAAGATTTCAAGTGAGCATTATTGCATCTCCAATAGACCCGAACCCTCCTCTTCCAAGTAAGTTCGTCGTCACTTACTTAGAGAGATGAAGACATAAGGTACGTTTGTTCAAGCCTCATGCAACATGTAACTACAATTAACATCTCATACCATGTTGCTACTTTGTCTTGGTCATTTCTACCCTATGCCATGCTCAAACATAACTTGCTAATATATATATATATATATATATATATATATATATATATATATATAATAAAATGCTCCTATGGTTCATCATGCATATTCTTCTATTATAAGTATGCTTTAGAATATTACTTAAACATTATAAAAATCAAGCATACATATATAAGAATTTAGTTGTACATATAGACTAACCCCTCCTACATAAAAAAAATGTTTAAATCATATTAGGAGACGATTCGTAGAATCAATTCAAGGTTAAGGGTATGCTTCAAAATAATATCCTTGCTTTAATCTTGATAAAAAAAAAGTTTTGAAATAGTGATGAATCATTGAAAGCACGAGCCACAAATTAATTTTTTTAACTCTTAGGCAAACACTATCCGTACTTTGATAAATAGTATATTCCTTCGGGTATGTGTTGTCCACTAACCCCTTGCAGAGAAGACATAATGAGAGAAGCAGTGAGGTCCAAGAGTGAGAAAGGAGTACAACATTCAAGACAAGATGCTAATGAATAACCCATGATACAAGAAAAAAAAGAGAGACCATTGAAATTCATTTACCCTTTATCATGCCCTAATAATGGAGGTAACATCTTAAGATAAGTGGTCATTAATTCCCTCTTGATCATGGTATGCAATAAATGAAAATACAACCATATTAGAGTTACAACTTAAATTGATCAATATGATTAAACTCAACATGATTTGTTCTCTCGAGTTTGTTCATAGCACCATTCTCTTAATTTCAGTCTTAACCAAGTAAGCTATAAATACTTCATCTATTATTATTAACACATTATAAAGATGAATAGCCTTTCTAATGGTTAAGTAACTTTACTCTTTATCTCACAAGTTTAAATGTCATATTATATTTCTAGTCATCTCACCCGTGACATGAATGAACAATATCAATAATATCAATCTTATTGTGCTCAAGGTAAGAGGATGAATAAATTTCTGGTTCTGTTGGTGTTTTTCCACCAGCCAGAGCCCATGCACTTGATCTCTACCTTGTCTTTATGGGCGAACACACTTCAATTAAAGTGTGGGGAGAAAATCCCGAATTCTCTAAGTGAAAGTTCTCAACTATAATAATGATGCACATAAGATTGACTTCGAGATGCCTACAAAAGAAAGAAAGAAGGTGGCACCGCCATTGGAAGCCACTAGTGGAGGCACCACCTCAATCCTTACCCCGAAGAGCAACTCAAAAGTACTCAATGAACCACTTTGCAAAGGAGAAGTCTAGTTCGAAGGACTATAAATATCGAACCCTCGCCGTGAGGTAACATCGGTAGTTATCTATATTTACTTTCTTGCATCGTATGATTTATTCTCTCTTTAGCACGATTACTTTTCTATATTAGTATTACATATAAAATAATAAAAACAAATAGATATGCATTAGGCTGCATTCATGCATCTTAAAAACTCAAAGCCCCATGTGAAGCCCTTGTAGTGTAAAAGCTATAGGAGTTCTCACTGTGGTGGCATACAGAATAAAAATATATATCATGCATTTGCACTTTATGCATATAAACCCATAAAATCCAAAAAGATTAACTGAGCATCCTGCTGCACTACTGCTATCTTAAAAATACTTTTAAACCTCCACAACAACCAATCCTCTAAAAATGGCTAATCATTAACGTTTTATCCTAATACCGTTCCACGAGTTTTGGTGTTTTGTGAGAGTTTTCTACAAGATGACTCCAAAGGCCAGCTTATCTAGGAATATTCATCTTCATCACTAGAAGTACTGTCGGTGTTTGTTTGACCCGATAGCCTGCCATGAGGTTCCCGCAGCTAGTTGATTCGGACATCGGCGAACGACTAGAACTTCGGCGGTTTCACGCAAGAGACACACGGTTTTTCCCTGGTTCGAGCCCTCGTCGTCGAGTAAAAGCTCTACTCCAGTCGACTAATTTTTCACCTTGTTTCAACACTCCAAAATTGTTGCAATAGACCTAAAATCGTTGCGGTAGTAACAATAGCAACACAAAAAAGCGTTGGCAGGTGTTGTGGGTGCTTGCGTGGCAATAGGCTTGCGCAACATTTTTCTATAGGGTGTTGCAAATATGTTTGTGATGTTGCAACCTCTAGGGCGTTGCAACCTAAGATTTTGCTACAATTTCATGTGTGGCAACAGCTACAAATGCAACGCCTTAGGTGTTGCTAGACCATGCAATGGCAACACGCCCATGTCGTAGCAAATGATGCACTAGCAGCGCCAAACATGTGTTGCAACATAATATATTGCCACGCGTAACAAATGTTGTAACATGGATTATATCGCATCACTAAGAAGTAGTGGCAACATGTGCAATTGCCACACCCAAGGTTTGGTTGCTACAAGGTGCAAGAGCTATTACTACGCAATAATGAGTGTGGCAACAAGGTTGTTTTCCCAACACAAAGAAGTGGTAGCAACACCTGCAATTGCCACGCCCAAGGTTTGGTTGCTATAAGGTGCATCCTATATTGCATCACATAATGAGTGTGGCAACAAGACCTATGTGGCAACACCAAGAAGTTGTGGCAACTTGTGCAATTGCCACGTTCACATTGTCGTTGCAATAAGGTGCGGCCTCTTTTGCTACACATAATCACCGTTGCTATAGGATGTGTTACCATAGAAAGTGTGGTTGCCAATAGCCACTTTGCATCCCTTTTGATTTCTTACAATTGGACAAAAACTCAATAGACATCAACAAAGCATCTAAATAAAGCCATTAAACCAAAATATTAACTTGTTTAATTTGCTCACATCTGGAGTTAAATGATCAAAATTCAATCTCCGGCTACATACATTCTTCAAAGATATCCAACACATTTGTTCCTAAACCTAAATATCTAAGATGCCTAGACACCACTACAGCTTGGCTTGGCTTGGTCTGATTTGGGCAAGATCCCATCACTCTTTGGGCTCCACTCAAATTGTACATTCGCCTAAAACAAAGAACAACATTTGGCATATGCATCAGTTTTTCAGCAGTGACAATGCAAATCACATGTTAAGGATATGTAATTGCCATAAGAAAATGAAGCATATACATTCTTTTTTGCTTAATCATCTCTCAACCAAAGCAGTAGTCAATTGATCAAGTGATGAAATGGCAAAACACAAGTGATGAAAATAGCATGGAATTAAACTCTTATCAACCAGACTAATCGGAAAATCCACATCTAGGTTCACTAAACTGAATTAGTAAAAGAACAACAAAATAGGGAGAAGCATACCTTGACTATGTTCTACTATCAATGCTAAGGAAAAGAGAAACAAAATCATACAGCATTTTCTGAGTGCAAATGTTCTGTTGGGAGGGGATCTTATTACTTGTATTGACTGAACAAAGAACATGTAGCTTGATAAAGGCCTAATTTAAAAATGTATATATTTGTGTAGTTCAACACTGACTGCCTATGTTTCCCAAATATCTGTACTTCAATGACTGTCTATTTCTCTAAAGAAAAAGAAATGTATTTACTTCAATGATTGTTTCTATTTCTCAAGGAAATCAGGATATCTAGATTCCTTCATGCTGTGCTGACTAGTAAATGTTTCATTTTTTTAATATGCTATATTCTCTTATGAATGTATGTTAGCAATTATGTCAAATTGACTATCAACCTCCTATTTTATGCGGAGTTACTTTGGTGCTTGCTATAAATCTCATATCCAATTATGTCAAGCTAACTATCAATCTCCTATTTTATGCAGAGTTAATTACTTTGGTGCTTGTTATCAATCTTATATCTCATATTCACAATGTCTGTTCCTGTAACCTAAAACTGAGACCTCAGTTTACTTTAGTGCTAATAAATCTGTACCCATTGCAAGGTGTTTTTATATTGTCCAATTTATTTCTACAAAAAGCAAACTGTGATCGATATTACAACCTATTTAAGAGCTTCTATTCTTTGGTGGAGTATAATTTTAGACACAATCTCTTTGCCTAAGCTACAGAACCAGCTATAAAATTGGATTAGCACTTGGACTAATGCTATGATATTGTAGTGAGTAGCTAATAATAATATGTATTTTCACAAACCACTACTGCATGCCTTTGTCCAAAAAAATTCAGTCTAGCACCACACTGCATGCCTTTGCCCCCAAAAAAATTCAGTCTAGCACCACACAAATGAAATGAAGAGATGGCTTTAGTTTAAAGGGCACATACAGAGGGGTCTTAACTGCGCTTGTTCAGCTTCATGTGGCCTCAATTGGTCCATTTCACTCCCATTACCCTGCACCACCACGAATCATGTTAGTTATACCTGATCTCATTTTTCCACCATCATTTAGAGATTGTAGTGACATTGGAAATTATGTGATTATAAGGATATTCAATTATCATAGGAATTGAAATACAAAGCTTACATTTAACTCCTTTTGACTGATCGTCTCTTTGCCACAACATCAGCTAATTGTCTTTGAGAAATAAAATGGGCTGATTCCCTTCTTTGTTTTGTGATTGATTTCGGTTAAGACCGGCTCTAGTGGTGCGCACAGTGTCACCTGCAATTGTTGATGCTGCGAGTTGTGCTTTCTGCTTCACTTGGTTATTCTGCAAACACAATAAATTACATGAAAAATATTAGGACTCATACCATGCACTAATTCATGATGGCTGTAGATATTTTTCAATATAAAATAACCTGATCCAAAGTTGCTCTATTCTGTGTTATTGTTTCTTCTCTTTGACTCAAGATTGGTTCAAGATTAATTGAGGGTGTTTCGATGGCCGTTATTTCGTTGGCTGCTGTTTCAATGACACCTTGGTTAACCTCCATTTAAATTTTTTATTACTAATATTCCCATGGACAGGAACTTTATTGATTAATCTTCTCACATTCAGTTTGAGCAAGCATCATATGGTGAAGAACTTATTTCAACTTGAAGAGCTTGCTAGATAACATGAACAAACTTAAGCTCCTTTACATATAGCTGATTACTACTTGAACAGACCTACTAACTTGATAAATATGCAATTTACTCAAAAACAAACCTACTAACTTGATAAATATGTTCAAATGTGACAACAGTACAAGAAGCCCATCATAGAGTGAGTACCCTAAACGTGTTTTCATTGTTAACAAGTTTCCAAATGTGCTATCCTTCCTCTCTATATCAAAATCAATAAATTCCTGCACATCAATGGCTCCTACGAGATGAAAATATAGAGTCCAAGTTTCTGTTTCTTCCAACGCCACATTATTTTCCCTGAAACACATTCATACATACTAGTAATTTTATTTGAGCAAACTACTGAACTAGCTAGAAAGTGTCCTACAACCAGGCAATTGTGGCCAAATTAAACAGGAAACACAAAAAATAGAGAACAAACAAGCTAGTACAATGATTCTATATAGTTCATATATGAATTGATTATCCTGTTGGATTTAATAAGTAAATAAATAACCAAAACTCCAAAAGAAACAACTCCAGTACTGAAGTTCTACATGAATTTGACTCAAAGTTTAGCATTCAGTAAGTAATAATTAACCAAAATAAATAATTCCAACAATAAAAAAATACAATACAATTACCGGGGAAGCATGTAGTCTCTAATTGACTAGAAGAAATAGTTGCAACAATAAAAAAATACATGACAATTATCAAGACAGGGAAGCATGTAGCCTCTACGGCAGTTCACTAGCACAGACAAGAGATTTCCTAGCCTACCACCGGAGATCGGGAGATTGGCAAATGGACAGAGTTTGATCGCAGCTCGGCTCTAGGAGTCGAACGGATGGGAATGCGAAATAGGAACGGAAGCAAATAACGCAATAATGCAGCATCGGCACAGACCTGCGGAATATATAGGAACGGGCGGGAGTGCGCAATAGGAACGGACGGAGTGCTTACCGACGCCGTGAGGAGTCGAATGGCCTGAATTGAGATCCGAGACTTGAGGAACGACGTCGGCTGTTGGTTTCTTGACCGCCGTCCTCTCCGGCGTGGTCGGTCGAAGCTGGGGTCGGCCCCGTACCTACGCCGAAAAGCGACGCCGTGGGCCCGAGTCTCATCGCCGTAGACGCTGGAGGCTGCCTCGTGCGTGCTGGTGCCGGCGTCGTGTACCCTGGTGTCGGCGTGGTCAAGGCGGTTGCCGCACCGCTTCGGTTGTCGCCGCGGCCGCCGGGGTGGTTGCCATCTCCTTGAAACCCTAACTGGCTGCTACCTTGTTCGCTAGTGCTAGATTAAGTGGGGGTGTTGATTGGGTTTTTGAGGGGCGCGGGATTACTGACGGTGTTAAATTGGGCTTTGGAGGGGGGCAGGCGCGGTGGTATAGGCGGCAAAAACGTTTAGCCAAAAAAAGGGTATTTGCCTATTTGGCGCGTTCTTTTCGCTGGAGGAAGTCAATCCGCCAGTGCAGGGTCTTTCCCGATGATGATGACGGCGGCATTTGTATAGATTTTAAATTTTGCTTAAAAAGATGTAGATTACCAAATTTGGGAGTAATCGAGTTCTCCAAATTTTGGATCGAATCGATGAGTCATTCATTCATATACATGTTATAATAGGCGTAAATTAAATAGTTGAGTAATATATAGAGCATAGGTCTATAAAAATTATAATTATAATATTTATTTTACATTATATTTTAATTGGTAATAAAAAGAAGTTTATAAATTCTTTGTTAATCATATATTAGTATCACGTACGTTGCAATTTTTGAATAAAATATTTGTTTCTTAGTTTTATTGGTTAAGTTAATTATGATTCTAATGTTTTTACATTATATTTTAATTGACAATGAAAAAAAAGTTTACATATGCTTATTGGGCACTCCCTCCATCCCAAATTATAAGACGTTTGACTTTTTTGACTACAAGTTTGACCACTCATCTTATTCAAAAGATTTTACATAATTTTATTTTTTTATCGTGGCTTGTTTTATTAATTAACTTAAATTTGGCTATATTTGCACAAATTTTTTTGATTAAGACAAATGGTCAAATTTGAAGCCAAAAAAGTCAAACATCTTATAATTTGGGATTGAGGGAGTACTGTTTGGTTGAGGGGATTACCTGTGATGGGATGGTCCGAGGACGCTGTGATGGGATGGATGGGGGGGACGCTATGCTGTTTGGATAAGAGGCAGCGGGGGACGAGTTGGTCCCTAAAGCGAATATACCGCTCAGATTTGGGGCAACTCCGTCCCATGAAAGCGAGAGGATGGGATCGCCCCAAGTGGGACGTGTGTGCTGTGGCGGTCAAGGAGAGGAATGTGTGACGCCAGCAGTGGGGGAGCAGAAGAGGTGAAAGGTGTGGCCACCGGCGAGGTTGAGCAAACGAGCTCCGATGCAGGCCAGATCCTGTATGAGCGCACCACATGGGTGACTGCGCGAAGAAGCTTTAGACCACCGCCACATGGGCGACCTCTAGCTGGCCGTTGCACGGGCGACCTCGTGGGAGGGTGCATCGGTTGCATGTGGAGATAAGAAAGAAAAAGAAAAAAATTGACAAAAGGATCCCACTTGTCAATATAGCCGATCCCACTTTTTATGTCTCTGGACCAAATAGAAAACGAATTGACAAAAGGGCCCCACGAATAAAAAAACCACTCAAACCCTGGCTTCGGCAGCGAGGGCTTTTTTACTCTAGTTGTAGCTATAGTAGTGGTGGTGCAGTGGTAGTAGTGATAATAGTAGCAGTAGTACAAGAAGAATAAAAATTATTAGAAAAGGAAAATAAATTGAAAAGGGAAAAAGGTAGAAAGAATTGTGAAAAAGTACAATAAAATTTTAAAAAAACTATTAAAAAATGAATTGCAAAAATTAGTGTCTAGTTGGGTTTCGAACTTAGGATCCAAAGCTCTAGCAAAGGCACAACTACCACTGTCTATGCCTACTATATCAGTAAGTTATTTCTGATTGTGGAAAGATAACACGCTCCTAAAATATTGGTTGTGGCTAGGGAGGAGTATTTTGGCCCATTTGACTCCTCGACCCCATCTGTAAATTCACCTCCACTCGGTGGACAACATCCGTCACGAGTGCATCCATCTTCCTCTGAGTTGGCAGCGTACCGACACGAAATTTTTTTGCCACCGTCAGGGACCCAAAGCGCCCGCCCGAAACAAGGTTCTGCGAACTCAGCCCGCGCTCCAATCCTCTGTCCGGCCAACATATCAGAGAGAAGGACCGAAAAAAGACGCGGACTCCTCAGGTGCGAAGGGCGCGAGGTGAAACAAACTTCTCTCGTTCTCCCCCAAATCTTGTTCGTCTCCACCTACCTCCGTCCTCGCAAAGTCGACGGTCGCGTTTCGTTCGTCACCGCCGGGTGCCGGCGCCGGCGCCACGACCTCCGCCTCAGCCACCAGCGGCGCCCCCATTCCCAAATCCTTGGGCCACCATCGCCACACTCCTTGGGCCGCCGTGGCCGTCAAAATCGCCGCTCTCGCTTCTCGATGCTGCCACCAGGACCGTCGCGCCGCCGTTGGTACTTACAGCAGTAGCTGGAAACCCTGCATCTCCTCTCCCTACAAAATCACCCACGTCTCTCTCCGAACTATGCACGAAAAGAAGCTTCTAGATCTGCATGCCATGATCGTTTAGGGTTGTGGTGCTCGGTCTTGTTTGCTTCCCCTTCCTTTCCCATCAAAATTCCAGTCCGTATCTTTGCAGGTACATCAAGAGAGCAAATGATTTGAGTGATCGGCCCAACATTTAATTTGTTCTTAGGCTACCTCGATTCCTATTGTCTGCACATGGCTAAATCTATCCAGAAGAGCATGCTTCTTGTAAGCGCAGTCCTTTGAGCAGGTATGGGAATGCTTTGTCCTGCCCTCATAATCTCATTTGTCTGCCATACGGCATAACTTCATAATCCTAATAATCCTGCTACTGGCCTCTATCATTTGGCTACATCTATTTACAAGTTCATAATCTTATTGGAATCTCGTTCATGCATATTTCCCTTTGGTTGCAGTAAAACTTACATCCTTTGGGATTAAATTAGCTCGTTGCACACTATAACTCTGTTTCATGATAGTTAGTACTCTGTTTAATGTGTAACTACTGTTCTAGTCCCATTTAGTGGAGTGAAATGAAATGTCCGTTTGGTGTTGTGCCTCTAACAAAACACAGTGAAATGAAATTGATATTCTCCAGTAAAGTTAAATCAAAAAATTGGATGCTAAAGAAACAAGTAAAATTTGGTTTCTTCTGTAAAGTTCAATTATATACATATTGAGGTATTTTGGGAACACTATAGATGCAATTGTCTAGTCAAACAGCATGGTGTCTTTATAACTAACAGGTGGAAGTGATGATCTCTGATTATGATGCTGTGTCATTAGTAAAGGCATATGTTCTTACTGTATGGTACAAAATTACATTTGCTCTGATCTGATGCAAACTATCTAAGCTCATCTCTTTTGTCTGTGACTCTAGGTACTTGCAACACTGTCACCCCAATTGCTTGTGGAGATTTCTTCCTTTTTTAGGCCTGAAGCAAATTTTGTTATGTATGTAGACTAGTGGAATTTGTCATAGTGATTGTGCTAGCTTCCCTCCTTCCAGCCCATCCTTAAATGACAGACATTTTGAATAGCTGGTAAGTTTTTCGTCTCATATATTGCCTTACGTAAATGATTTGCAGAACATATATGCAGTTTATTTTCCTCACTAAGCCGTAGCTGGTTATTTGTTCTTATGTTATTGCACAAAACTTAGTAGCTTTCATCTTTCAGCAATTTTCATTTGCCTTCTGGTTATATTTGCTGTCACATGAGTTGTAAATTTGGTGCAGGTAGCTAGGCTAATATAGTTGGTTGTTGCCGTTGCCAATTTTTGCCTGTAGATGCCTTATGGACACTGGACAGCTTGAGATGGAAATACTACCTGATGTGCTTGATCAGGAACAAGACGAGATGGTAAGCACTTGCTGACATGAATGGATTAGTAAAGTTTCATGCTTGGTTCAGTTTTAACATAACTAATCATTCAAATACATACATGCAACACGAACAACTAGAATTCAATGTCAGCATATCCTGTAACGATTGGTTTTGTGGTCATCTAAGTGAATAATGTATACACTATCAGCAGGTTGCAGACATGCGACACTAACAACTAGTACTTGTTGTTATTAATATTGGGAATTATAGCTAGTGCTTGTGGCATGTTAACTGTGTATTTGTTTTGTACTTGTTCATTCAACCGTGAAACAGAAACTTATTGTTGTTATTATTATTAATTATTAGGAATTCTTATAGGAACAGTAGCAATGTTTTTCTATGGGTTCCATGCTTTTGAAGTTGAACAGAAACTTCTATGGTAGAAGTCCTAATAACTAGGCAAAATGTCAAATTTAGTTATATATTTGAACTTTCGGTTGGTTGCTCCTGCATGAGTTAGTGGGCTGATCAGTAACTTAAGAAGGTTAGATCACCTTCAACTTGATATTTGTAGAATGAACTTGATATTTAGTTATGGAATTGTAGCTAGTGCTTGGGAGTTATAGCTAGTGCTCGTGCCACATGTTGTATCCCTTGTTGATTTCTTTAGGTGAGTAGTGAATGAAATTGGGCTTGATCAGCTGTGATTTTAAGGCTGTGGCTGTAGGCTGTTGGTCTATGGCACTATACAGGCCACATACTTGAGATATAAACTTATTGAGCAGAGTTCTGATTATTACTTTCTCTCCAATGATTACTGCTCTGAGTAAGCAATCAAATCGGTTAAATGGTATTTTCCATGCTTGCAGGAATACTACCCTCTGCGCTTTCAATGTGTACAGGATCACT
Organism: Chrysopogon serrulatus; assembly: GCA_015844335.1. NCBI lineage: Eukaryota > Viridiplantae > Streptophyta > Magnoliopsida > Poales > Poaceae > Chrysopogon > Chrysopogon serrulatus. The sequence continues at coordinate 205,941 of JADLZL010007866.1, forward strand.
TGTTCAGCTACATCGACGATAATGCAACCAAAATGAAGGTTTATGTGAAGAACCTTAAGCGGGTCTACAACGACATCATCGCCGGCAAGATTTATGCGATGTACAGGAGGCAGTAGATGTGTTGGCTAATGCTAGGGCAGTAGGCATCTTGGCTCATGCAGAGTCTGATATCTTTTGTAATGTAATATAATATGTCTAGAACTTGACAGTGTCTGGAGCTTGACAGTGTCTGGAACTTGGTAGTGTTCATGACTCAGGGTACTTTGGATGCATGTGGAACAACTATATATACACATGATGCAATAATTCAGACCTGATATCAATGTGTATGATTCTCTGTTACTGTCACTAGGTGCATGTACATGTATGATGCTCAATGTGTATGATGCTCTTTTTGTTTAATCATGTATGTATATATCTTCTCTGTTGCTGCTATCTATGTATGATGCCTTTGGTTCTATGTTGCTTTTCTGCCTGTGGTTCTGTGTTGCTGCTCTACGAGTGAGGCATCAGTCTCAATACAGAGGTTAGAGATTCCCATCAGAGCAGCTTTCCGCAACCCCTGAAGACAGCCCAGCAATTCTGCATGAAAAGCATCGAGCAAGAACTCCTGTCTGCCTGTCCCTGCTCTGATCACTCGGCCTTGGTCATCACTGAACACGAACTTGAAAAGACATGATGACAGAGCTGGACTGCTGGCTTTACAATAATGCCAATCTCCTTTAATGTAATATCAAATAATAACAATCAAAGTGCATATTGCTCAGAATGTACTTGTAACTCAGTTGGTAGTTCTGTTTTCTGTTAAAGTGTGTGTCGTTACAGGATCAATTCCCATTGTGTTCATTATTATTTTTTATTTTCAGCATTTTTTTTAGCATAGACTATAACAACAAAATAACACGTGGCAATAGCATTCTACTATTGCATCGTTTAAGATATTTAGTTGCAATAAACATCTCCCTATTGCAATGGTTGTGAGAAATATTACAACAAAAAAATATGTGGCAATAGAAATAAAGAATTTGCATCACCTTAGCAATTTAGTTGCAATACACAGTCCACCTATTGCAATGATCATGAAAAATATTACAACCCAACACAACTGTGGCAATAATTTCATGTAATAGCAACATCAATCTATATGGTTGCAAGAGCATCAAACAGTTGCAACGCCAATTAACACTAAGGCAACGCAACGTCATCATTGCAAGATTTTTAACCTATGGCAACATGTTTCAAAAAAGGGTTGCTATAGGTCTCATCTCTTGCAACGGCAAACATAAATATGGCAATGCACTACTTTTGTGGCAACACAGTCCTCCTATTGCCATAGTTTTGAACAAATGTTGCAAAACAACCCCCTAATACAACACAAATTGTAGCGTTGCACATGGGATCATGTCGCAATAGGGTGAAAATCTTGTAGTGTCGGCCTTGGCCTTTTGCGTTGGATTGATGTGTGATTGTGTGTTGTTTGTCTGTTACAAAAGAGGGTGCTCTGACTCCTTTTTATAAGAGGAAAAGAGCCGAGCTATGGTTTCTAGTCCTAGTCGGATCCATAGGAAGTGTTCATTCGATTCGACGAGAGGTTACTTTCTATTTGTCTAACTAGGATGGTCCGTATTCTACTCAGATCCGTCCTTCTTGCCCTTGTCCTGACGGGAGCCGTCTTTGGTGAGTAGCCGTCTCACGTCCCCAGATCGACAAGCCCCGAGCATTTCGAAGTAGAACTCGGGGAGCGCCTTGCTTCTGGATTGATGCTTCGAAGTGGTCTAGCTGAAGAATTGTTCCCTTTTGTGCGCCGTAGGCGCACTCATTGAGTGTAGCCCCCGAGCCTCTTGCTACTTATTTAAGTAGCTGGAGGATCTTAAGACAAAGAAAAAAGTTGAGGGTGTATGCCCTGTAGCCCCCGAGCCTTCGTCCGAGTTGTTTTTTATCAGAAAAGAAGTCGGGCGATGGCTTTCGGTCGACGTGCGTCCATAGGCGCACTCAATGAGTGTAGCCCCCGAGCCTCTTGCTTTTTGGAACAAAGAGCTGGAGGGTCAGAGTAGCACGATGTCTTTTGAAATTGTAGCCCAAAAGTGGTCGGGTGGTGGCTTTTTGATTGACGTGCGCCTATTGGCGCACTCAGTGAGTGTAGCCCCCGAGCCTCTTGCTTTTTGGAACAAAGAGCTCGAGGGTCTAGAGTAGCATGATGGCTTAGAAGTTGTAGCCCCTGAGCTTGAATTCTTTTCCTGAAAAGTAGTCGGGGTTCTTTTTTAGTTTGCCGCCTCCGAGCTTTTTTCCGAGCTAGCCGCAGCCCCGAGCTTTTTTCCGAGTTCTTCCTTAGCTGCAGCCCCCGGGCTTTTTCCGAGTTCTTCTGTGTAGGAAACTCGTGACTTTGTTTTTACTGTCCTTTATGTCTGCTTTTATGGTTGGGCGTTGGCAGCTGGTGGTATAAAGGCTTTTACTGTGCCGGGCTATGCCTGGAATATACTCTTCTGTTGCTCTCTTTACTGCCTTCTTTTATTGTCCTTGTCAATACTTCTCTGAATTGGTGAGCTTGGTCCATGTATGTAACACCCCGGGTGTTAGTCACTAGCTTAGCAACAAGATTGGACTTAAGCTATATATGTTGAGTAATGATAATGAACTTTCTCTCATGTATCTCACATCACTATCCATCTATAGCGATTACAGAAAAAGTTTCGTAAAGTTTGGAATCAGTAAAAGCCACATGAAATGATAAGTTTTATCCGTGCTTGAAAGGCCTTATCAAGTGCATGAGTATATGGAGATTCAGCCAAGTCATGCAATCTTGCTCAAAGGACTCTAATTGAACTCATGAAGAAAAGTTACAAAGGGTTCATATTGAGCAAATGTCAAGAAAATGCCTAAATTAACCTAAAACCCTAGTTAAAGCTATATCAAGTTGCTGCTTTCATCAAAGTACAACTTGGTCTTATGTTCATATTCTGGGGTTTAACCTTTAATAAAAGTTGAAGTATAAGTTGTGGCCAACAAACTTTATTTAAGGAACCAACTACGATTCAGCTTCTAAATGGGTTAAACAAGAGCCCCAATGTTGAATCAACAGCAGTTTTCAGCACCTGGAAAATTCGAAGTCTGGAAATCATGGTAATCTTGGTTGACGTCTCGCGTTCTCAAGATTTTGCTAAGCAACTTGAGTTTGTCCAAAAATAAAGGTTGGGGCTAATCCTTTGGGCGTGAGCATGCCAAAAGTTGGGTTCAATTCGAGTAAGTTTGGACTGTCAATTTGGTGATTGAACAAGTCGAAGTTTAACCATAATGACTTGCTGACACAGCCAGATTTGGATTAAATTAACCCCTAATCCTGATGTCTAATGCTCATGAGCTCTTAACAAATGTTGTAGAGTATCAAGCGCTCAACATTTTTGCTTTAAGGCCCATAGCCGAATTCCTGCTCCAAATGCCCCAAAAACAGCCCAAACCGAGTCTAGGTCGGTGCCAGCGGGGTGAACGGCGTCGCGACGCGTGGTGACTACGCGTCCACCATGCGCGAGCAGCGCCCCCACCTCCCTGGACGCGCGTCCCTGCCTTCCTGACGCCGTTGGGGAGCAGCAGAGGCATCTCCCACACTCTCCACTCCTTCCAGCTCGCTCTCCCCGTCGTTTCGCTCTCTCTCCCTCGCTCGTCCTCGCCGGAACGCGAGCGCAGAGCGCGCTGCCACCATTGCCGGCAAGCAGAGCTCCTCGCCGCCGCTCGTTCCTTCCCCTCTGGCCTCTCCCAACTCTAGCCGAACACGGCACCACTCTCGCCACTCTCCGCCGCACCACCCGCACCTCTTCCTGGTCGCCATCGCCGTCGTTGGTCGTTGCCGCCGGAGCGCTGGCCGTTGGCGCGCAGTCGGGCCGCTAGCGCCGTGGCCATGCCGCTGCTGGCGGCAGCCAAGGCTGGGCGCGGTCCCAGGTGGCCATGAGGACGGTGCAGCCGGCCCCTGGCCACCACTGGCCAGCCCTAAGCCGCACGACGTCGGCCTCTGCCGTTCCCCTGCTCTGTTCTCCGTAACCGTAAGGAAGAAGAAGAAGGGAGTCAATCGCAAATGGAAGCTCTTTTCTGGATTTTTATGCAAAGTCTGTGACTCATAGCTACAGTGCCGAACAGTACCATAGAGCTCGAGTTGAATAGCTAAAAGTTCAAGGGTCCCGTTGCAAAGTGTTTGTCTTATATGAATTTCTGTTTTTCTTTATCTTTTTTCTTCTATGCATTTAAATGGCTGAAACTTTGATAAATCATAGTAAATCATAGAAAAATCTTAAAATAGTAAATGAGGACTTTTTGGAATCCTTTTGAGTAGATCTATCCAGTGGTACAATAATATTACATGTTTTAGTATAAAGTTTGTGCAGTACAAATAGATCCTTGCTACCTAGGGTTTGCTCTCGATAAATTCATATCTCAAGTTGTAGTGCTCCATTTGATGTGAAATTTTTGTGGTAGCCTTCTGGTGCTATGAGTGTACTGTGATAAAAATTTGGGGTCCATTGGATGCAGTATGATTGAGTTCTTTAGGTATCTTGCTTGATGCCTAGTAAATGGATTTTATTGATTAATAATTGAAATAAAAATGTAAAAAATGGAAAATATGGTTCCACTACCTTTGCATGATATTATTGTGACCTCTGGATTCTTATTATGGCCATGTGTTTATAGAAAATATTGAGTTTTAGATTTAAGTTGCTCTCACATGCTTAATAGCAATCAGGATTTGTCTTTTTCATAGAGATTGCAATACTTATCCAAATGCTATGAAATTTGAACAGTAAACTTTTGGGAGTATATGTGAGCTACTGTAATTTTATTAGAATTTACTGTGTACTTTTGGTTTATGTTCCATATATGCTCCTTATTCCACCTAGTACATAAATAAATAGAAAAGGGTATGAAAATAATTTATTTAGGAGTGGTCATCATGTTTTCTAGTGTTTATTTAATATATGTTAACTGTTGGTAACTTTGGTTTTGTCTAAATTGATGTTTGAAACATGAGTGAAATATTATTTGCTCTATTATTCCATTTGGAGGTTTTCTGGATAGTTTGTAGGATTTTGATGATTGGACCTAGTAAATAATGTTTGCTGTAAAACTTGTCTATAACAAAGTTGTAGGTAACTTACATATCTAGCTTGTGCTAAATTTTCATAGTCATAGCCTTTATAGTTTGTGAGTTATGGCTGTGTATTGTTCAGCTTCAGAAATAGCTGCTTTCTGCAATTATCTGACCAGATTAGAGAAATGGAATTATTTGGCTATGTTAGAGGTTGAATCATACTGAGAAGATTAAAGGTGATTTGTAGGCAATTTCATAAGCTTTCCAGATTGTCTTGTTGCATATCGTTTGAATGTGTATACCTTCAGTTATGATTAAAACATGCCACCACTGTTTGCAGTCCAGAAATTGATTGATTCTAGTTATAGTGTTGCTTTGTGTGAAGCTAAGTGTGGCATGTGCCTTGGATGATAGTTAAGTTAGTACAACTGAGACCTTGTGATATTTGATTCAGGTTTGATATACTCATTATCTCCATGTTTGGCTTGATGTGGGTAGCTTGCTCTCTAAATGCTCCTATCATATGGTGTGATTATGCTTGTCTTGTTTGTGTATGTGATGCATCATCTATTGCATTCCCATGTATTCATACACTTGCATCTTGCATCTCATTTAGGTACGCTAGATGAACTACGTGATGGATGAGATGTTGGAGCCAAACCCGAAGACGGTGTTTGGTGGACTTATCCTGAAGATGGAACGGAGATGCTCGCCAAGCAAGTACCATCTAACAACACTGACTTGAGTCATATTCCAGGCAAGCCCCGGAGCATTCTAAGTCTCCCACCCTTTTATAAAATGCAATTGAGTACTCTATGTTGTTTATTGCATTAAGTTATAGGAGTTGGTTGGAAACACTTGCTGCATATATATCCTCTCCTTGTCTAGCAAATTATACCTTGAATCCTATTTAAGTTCAGGAATCGAGATAAATGCTTAGACATGCTTAGACCGGTAGAAGTCGGGTGATTCTCTGTCATCCGCGAGATATAGGTTGTTATTTCTCTGGTCACGGTTGGCTATATGTGCTATCGTGGAAAAGAACCAAATGTTAAAATAAAAGAAGACCGGGCGGGGGACAAGTGGACCCCTGCCTCGAGTCGATTAAGGACTGGACGCGCGTTGTTTCACTCTTGGTCATGTTGAACGCAGCCCAACACATAGTTGGCCCGGCCCTGTGTGCCAAGTGGCCGCGAAGCTCGGTAGCTCAACTCAAGACGGGAACGCGGGCGGCGGTTGGGCAATTCGCGGGATAGCGGCATACTAGACCAAGGGCAAGCATGTATAACTGTCCTGGCGTCGTCCTTGGGTTAGCATGGCTTGAACATCCTGGCTATCCGACTTTCCGGTTTTGCCGACGTGATAACCGGGCCCGAGCCTGAGTTGTACCAAGAGTAATCTAAAACGACCCTGGCTAGGCCTGTCTGGGTGTGTGTTAGGAATACCCTCCTGAGCTCAGTTGAAATCGATTCGAATCGCCGTCTCTCCCGGATAGTGAGAACTTGACCTTGCCTGGCATCGTAGAACTCACTAAATAATGATGGTTCTAATTTTGATGATGATCATGATGATGGTAATGTTGATAGCTGGAATAAACCTGATATGGTTATTAATGTTTGTATATAATCAAGTGATTGCTTAGCACAGGTGCTAATCTAGATGAAAGGTTGATTAATAATAATCTGCGGCTAGTATAATAAAATAATGCTCTCATATCACTTATGCTTTTATGCAAAATGTTGTCAAGCTAGCCCCACTTATATAAAGCCTTGCATACTCCTTGGTGTCATTTTATTTCTGGTTTTTGACGGGTAAGTCTAGCTGAGTACATTCTCGTACTCAGGGTTTATTCCCACTTGTTGCAGGTTGTGATATATCATGGCTACTGCAAGAGTTGGATGGCTCCTACCATAGCGGTGGAGTTTGATCATGGGCATGATCCTTCTTACCTTTCTTGTCTCTAATGCTTTTGTTGGAGTTGACCTTGGTACTGGCATGTATTTAAACTGAGAATAATGTTAGTTTCAAATTACTATGCTTTCGCTACTTTTAAACTTATGTTGTAATAATTATTTTGCACTCTGATGTATATTGAACTACTTATGAAAAGGATGTAACATTTGACTTGTTTTGTTGAATCAGTACGATTTTGGCTTATATGTTGGTTGGTTTGAAGTCCTTCGTGATTTCAGTGGACTACCGGGATTATATGGGCTCAAGTGTGAAAATTTAGTCACTTCGGTGATTATTTTTATACTTGTGCTCTTATAATTTGGACGGTTACATTACACTGGCATCGAGCAAGATTCAACATTAAACATGTCATTTGTGTATTTAAAACAAAAGCTTTTGTTTGCAAAAGATTACTCTTGACAAAACTATTAGCTACATATGTATGTAGGTGTGTTCAAATCTAAATTTGAAAACTTAAGTATGCCAGTGGTCAAATCCTTTATGCCCAAATAAGGACTCTTAGGTGGCTATTTAAGTACTAACTTGGGGGTTTTAAATTTTGCATCTACGCCCGGGCCAAGGTATGTATGTATGATGACCGCACTATGGCTACCCCCGTGGTCTAATGGTGGAGGTAGCCCGCATATATGAATTAGCCATATGTGTGCATTAGAATGATGAGATATGAGAGCATGATCGTCCAACCGGCGGTCTAGGGAAGTGCTAGATTGTGATACTGGAATAATTGCCATGTCAAAACCATGCAATTAGGAAAGTATTTAATTGTGGGTATATCTGCCGGGTAGTTGTGATCTTGAAGTATGTATGTGGGGACATGCATATGGAAAGTATTTAGTTTACTGCTTTCCTTGGATTTTGTTGTTTGTGCTATATTGGGAAATTGTTGGGCTGCAATGAGATCTTCTGCAGGTACGCTAACCACGAATGCGTAGATTAAATATACATGACGACTAGTTATATATCGAGAGTGCGTGTTATGCCACCGACATAGAACGTGATTGCCACCTCAGCCGGGCAATCTTGTGAGGACGAATAGGACGAAGCATGCATCATCATGGTTGTTGCTTTGCACATAACTATGCTCCTCTCACCCTTGTTTCCAATAATAATTAACTTGTGATTGAGATGTTGTTACTATCTTCTCTCGTGTGAAGTTAGACAAGAATGCTTTGTTCCATGTCACTTGAATGGAAGTGTTTGCAAATCGGTGTGTGCATAGCTTTGTCTTGTATGATTGCTTTTAATGGGATTGCATAACGACTTTTTAGTGGCTAAAATTTGACCTTTTGAACCTAAAACATGTAGTGATACCTCCAGAAAAGTCGATACATGCTCACTTAAATAGAATATCATGTTCTTCTTTAATTAATCTTCACATTAGTTCCCGTTGCTATATATGTGAAATCTTGCCAATAAACAAGTGGTAGATGTTTTCTTGTGATGCCTCCAATGTTAATCAACCAAGTAAAAATGTTACTTAACCTTGATGGAAATAGTTGAGGCTAGTAGTTTAAACATGATAAGTGTTCTTTAGTTTTTGCCTAGTGGCGAATATTTTGCTTCATCAAGCTTTTGCAAAGTTACTTTGGATTTTACTTAGATAATTAGGACCCTCATGTTTATCCTACCTTGTGAGTAAACTAAAATACTATGATTTAAGTTAATAATAATTGGAGCTACTAGAATAACATGTTTTGTGTGCTCTCTTGCTAATAAAACAATGGAAAGCATTGTTTGGTGTGTTTTGAACTTGATGGCTGTTATGATAGTTTCTGTGGTACCAATAGTTTTGTAGTGATAACAGTGTTTTCTGTGATTGTGGTCAATATGAAAGTTGTAGCTAACTTCTTTATCTTTCTTGTCCTAAAATTTTATGATTTTAGGACTGGTCGTTTAGGAGTTATAGATTTTTGAACCTTGCTGTCTAGTTCTGCATATCCTCTGGACAGATCTGAATGTTTAGATTGTTTGACCTCTATGCTTTAAGAATCATGTTTTGGCATTAATAGAAAAAGTTTAGTACTTTTGTTAAGCTTTCCAACATGTCTTTGATCATTATTTTTGGTGGTCTGCATCTCCGATTGTGAGCTTGTAAAACAGAATGGCTGCATCTGTCCAAATCTGGACAGAGGTGTCTTCTTTGCATTATTGGTCTTGCTAGCTATAGAATTATCTTAATATGATAACAAGAAATTTTAGACAACTTAATAATCTTTCTATCAAGTTAAGAATCACACTCATGGGATCTCTAAAACTCTAGTTATGTATCTCCTGAAGTTCATGTCAGTTTTTCTATGCAAGTTGATGCAAACCTAAAATACTGATATGTTTGGTCATGTTAACTTGTGAAATAGTTTTTGATATGAATAACCAAGTTGGGGTAAACTTTCTAAGCCTTCAAAAAAGTTTAGGATCACCTTTGTTTGATGCCTACAACTCTAGTTTTGATTGAAATGCATGTGCTTGCTATGTTACTATATGTCTAGTTGTGTAGAGCTGCATGATAGTGTTTTTCATTCTTGCTAACTTGGTGTTTGCTCTAGGTGTTTGCTAGCCTTGCATGAGACTTTCTAAAATGCTAGTTCTTGTGTGTGGTATGTCTATGTGTCCTTGGTGTAGCCATAACCAAAATTCTTTGGATTCTTTGCTACTTTTCTTACAAATCATCATAAACCTAAAAGACTTGACTTTATCCACATACTTAGTAGCACCTCTTGCATCTTGATTGATCTTTGTGATTAGGTCAATGGGTTGCCTTGTCACATAGGAATGCTTTTCATGTGTATGCTTTGTGCTTAGAATGATTGCTTAAGCTCCCTTATTTTAGTTTCTCAAGTGCTTGCTTTTAGCTGTCCTGTTTGTGTGGTTGCTTGTTGTCTAGGCAGTGCTATGGTTGTTACCTCGTTTGACCTCGATGAGCACATGAGAGTCGATTAACTCATCCTAGAACATTGCGTCCATCATGATAATCGTATGGTTGTCATCTTCGATTAAGTTCTCCATCTTAGGAACCTGTGCCTGTAGACATGGTTGTTAACCTTTGAGTTTTGTGTTGTAAAAACTTGTAACCATGCCTATGTTCAAACCTTAAACCCTGGGCCAGACCCTTGATGTTTGCATATGGCATAGATGTGCACCCTGGTGAAGATCCTAGTTTGTTTGACCAAACTAGTTGAGCTTTCATTAGTGCCATCTCTTGACCATGGTGGTTTCTTCCTAGGGGTGAGGACCCTTGCGTGATCGACCAACCCTGTAAATAGCTTGCTAAAGGCTAGCCCTTGACCTTGGTTGCTTTTTGCTAGTTGTAGAGACCATAACAAGGTCTAAGTTGGACCCCTTAGTTGCCTATCCTTTTGATGATCTGGTGCGACGTTAATCCCTTGCTGTTTGATCTTGAAATCTTTCACTTGAAAGTCATGTTGTTACCGTATCAATTCAATCTCTAATTGGTCTGTCAAGTTGTTGTCTTGGAAGTTTACTCAATTCATCTCGATGCTCCAAGATCTTTATATGTCCAACATTCTTTGTTATATCGGCTTTGCCCTTGGAGTTTGTTCCATTCATCTCTAACATTTCTAATTCTCGGGATGCTTATCAATCTTGATCTCATGATCTTACTTACCATGACCGAGTCTCATGCTAATCACTTACTTAGTAGTTCCTTGGTGGACGCAAGGTGTGCGTGGAAATAAAGCAAGAATCTCATGTTCAGTTGTCTTCGGCAGTTAATCCATGTTCTCTGGTGCTACGCTTTGATCTTTGACTCGCACTTCTGTTCACTCCAAATCCTGCAATTATTTCTGCTCTCTATTCCTCCTTTGAACGGTGCTTGTTATTATGATCAGATTTGTGTCATTGAAATTTTCCTTTTGGTGTAAGTTCAATAATGGTGTTACGATTGGCATTCCACGGTGCCGTGACGGAACCTAGAGCTTCCTTGTGACCGGCCGGCACATGGTTGTGTTACTAGGTGTGCACTGGTATCGAGTTTGCTGGTCATAATCCATTGCAGAAATTATACCGTTGAGATATATCCTTGTGATCTTTCCTTTGGTTATCTTCTCGTAACTTATCAAAAGATCCATATATCCACAACCCAATTATGCTCCATGAGATTTCTCATTGGTTGTAGGCTTGGTAATGGAGTTATGATCAAAAACTAACAGTGCCACAGCGAAACCGAGGGCTTCATGTGGACTGCAGCCACATGGTTATGTTGCTCGGCACGCGTGAGTATCATGGTTTCAGTCATGATCCACTACGAAACCACATTGTTGAGTCATCACATTGTGAGCTTTTCTTTGGCTATCTTTTCATCTCCTATCGGAGAACTTTCATCGATCTTGATACAGTGAAGCCTTTTTCTAGAATTACAAAGAGGATGACCTTTGAAGAACAAGTCATTGACTTAAAACGTTAATGGGTTGCAAGAGAGGCTAGACCAAATACTTTGCTTGACCCTCTTTGGAAACAATGGTAACCATATCTTGTATCACTGGTACCATCTAATGGGTTAAAAGGACTCACAACACTTAAAGTTGGATTAGTTATCAGACAACGAAAGACCAATGGACATGTACATTCTTTACAAGTCACTTGGTGCTGATGCCTTCCTGCTAATTCTTCAGAGTCACTTGAAGGCTACACTTGCAGTTAAAATCAACCCTCTCATGTTATGACCCCTTTTCCACTGCCTTTGATGGTGATTGTCGGTGATGGAATCAACTACAAGTTCTTGTTGTAGAAGCCAAAACCTTAGAGCTCTTTAGTGTTGAGAGACAACTTATTAGTTACCTAAAGGAAAGATAAATCTCCAACTAGATAATGACTCTTTGGTAGCTATGAAGGCTATGTCTCATAGAACAATGTTATATAAAGGAAATCTGTAGACTAGCTAGCAATGTTTGGTTACTTTCACTTCCAACCCTCACAGTGAGTGCGTCAGTTCCATCTTGGCCAATCACACAGATAGAAGAAAATACTTTGCCAACTTAAGGAGTATTCAGTATTAGTCCCTCATCCTCGAGTAGTCAAGGTGTGCCAAGTCGTCAACTGCTAGAAACATAATGGAACACCATTTGAAAAGTGTCAATCAACATATTTCGGATTTTAAGGCTGTTGCTTGATCCTAAAAGATGAAGCCTCAATGTCAAAAAATAGTCCGTTCAGACCAGATATGTTATAGTGCAAGTCAATCAACCTTACCGTACAACTACACCGTGAAGGAAAATGGTACTCAACTTGTTTGGTGGTTTGCTGTTTCCCTAATTTGCCGTATGCTTGCAACCTTTGTTGTCCTCCAAACCCCGATGTTGTCTTTCTTCAATAGTAGTTTCAATGCTAACTATCCTTTTGTACCTTCTTTGTGTTTTTACCCAAGAGGTTGCATCCGATTCAACACAAATAATTGTTACCACTTGGATACAAAGGTTTCCATAATGAGGATCATCGTGAACATTGAAGCCAATAGAGTTAACTTTTCAATGACGTGAAAGATTAAAAAAGTTGTCCTGTTGCTAAAACTCATTCTCATCCTCCGAAGTATGATGAGCATAACCACATGTTGGACGAGGTTGACAAATAGAGCTACCACTTTTGGTGCTTCATTGTTGAACCCTCAATACAACTAGTTGTGCTTATCTCCTTGATGGAGTTTGAGCGACTATGTGCTTTTGTCATAGTTGTGAGTGAGTGAAACACTTCTCTTCCCTTGTGTTCCTTTCGTCCTGAATCTCGGGACGAGATTCCTTTAAGGGGGGAGGGCTGTAACACCCCGGGTGTTAGTCACTAGCTTAGCAACAAGATTGGACTTAAGCTATATATGTTGAGTAATGATAATGAACTTTCTCTCATGTATCTCACATCACTATCCATCTATAGCGATTACAGAAAAAGTTTCGTAAAGTTTGGAATCAGTAAAAGCCACATGAAATGATAAGTTTTATCCGTGCTTGAAAGGCCTTATCAAGTGCATGAGTATATGGAGATTCAGCCAAGTCATGCAATCTTGCTCAAAGGACTCTAATTGAACTCATGAAGAAAAGTTACAAAGGGTTCATATTTAGCAAATGTCAAGAAAATGCCTAAATTAACCTAAAACCCTAGTTAAAGCTATATCAAGTTGCTGCTTTCATCAAAGTACAACTTGGTCTTATGTTCATATTCTGGGGTTTAACCTTTAATAAAAGTTGAAGTATAAGTTGTGGCCAACAAACTTTATTTAAGGAACCAACTACGATTCAGCTTCTAAATGGGTTAAACAAGAGCCCCAATGTTGAATCAACAGCAGTTTTCAGCACTTGGAAAATTCGAAGTCTGGAAATCATGGTAATCTTGGTTGACGTCTCGCGTTCTCAAGATTTTGCTAAGCAACTTGAGTTTGTCCAAAAATAAAGGTTGGGGCTAATCCTTTGGGCGTGAGCATGCCAAAAGTTGGGTTCAATTCGAGTAAGTTTGGACTGTCAATTTGGTGATTGAACAAGTCGAAGTTTAACCATAATGACTTGCTGACACAGCCAGATTTGGATTAAATTAACCCCTAATCCTGATGTCTAATGCTCATGAGCTCTTAACAAATGTTGTAGAGTATCAAGCGCTCAACATTTTTGCTTTAAGGCCCATAGCCAAATTCCTGCTCCAAATGGCCCAAAAACAGCCCAAACCGAGTCTAGGTCGGTGCCAGCGGGGTGAACGGCGTCGCGACGCGTGGTGACTACGCGTCCACCATGCGCGAGCAGCGCCCCCACCTCCCTGGACGCGCGTCCCTGCCTTCCTGACGCCGTTGGGGAGCAGCAGAGGCATCTCCCACACTCTCCACTCCTTCCAGCTCGCTCTCCCCGTCGTTTCGCTCTCTCTCCCTCGCTCGTCCTCGCCGGAACGCGAGCGCAGAGCGCGCTGCCACCATTGCCGGCAAGCAGAGCTCCTCGCCGCCGCTCGTTCCTTCCCCTCTGGCCTCTCCCAACTCTAGCTGAGCACGGCACCACTCTCGCCACTCTCCGCCGCACCACCCGCACCTCTTCCTGGTCGCCATCGCCGTCGTTGGTCGTTGCCGCCGGAGCGCTGGCCGTTGGCGCGCAGTCGGGCCGCTAGCGCCGTGGCCATGCCGCTGCTGGCGGCAGCCAAGGCTGGGCGCGGTCCCAGGTGGCCATGAGGACGGTGCAGCCGGCCCCTGGCCACCACTGGCCAGCCCTAAGCCGCACGACGTCGGCCTCTGCCGTTCCCCTGCTCTGTTCTCCGTAAGGAAGAAGAAGAAGGAGTCAATCGCAAATGGAAGCTCTTTTCTGGATTTTTATGCAAAGTCTGTGACTCATAGCTACAGTGCCGAACAGTACCATAGAGCTCGAGTTGAATAGCTAAAAGTTCAAGGGTCCCGTTGCAAAGTGTTTGTCTTATATGAATTTCTGTTTTTCTTTATCTTTTCTTCTATGCATTTAAATGGCTGAAACTTTGATAAATCATAGTAAATCATAGAAAAATCATAAAATAGTAAATGAGGACTTTTTGGAATCCTTTTGAGTAGATCTATCCAGTGGTACAATAATATTACATGTTTTAGTATAAAGTTTGTGCAGTACAAATAGATCCTTGCTACCTAGGGTTTGCTCTCGATAAATTCATATCTCAAGTTGTAGTGCTCCATTTGATGTGAAATTTTTGTGGTAGCCTTCTGGTGCTATGAGTGTACTGTGATAAAAATTTGGGGTCCATTGGATGCAGTATGATTGAGTTCTTTAGGTATCTTGCTTGATGCCTAGTAAATGGATTTTATTGATTAATAATTGAAATAAAAATGTAAAAAATGGAAAATATGGTTCCACTACCTTTGCATGATATTATTGTGACCTCTGGATTCTTATTATGGCCATGTGTTTATAGAAAATATTGAGTTTTAGATTTAAGTTGCTCTCACATGCTTAATAGCAATCAGGATTTGTCTTTTTCATAGAGATTGCAATACTTATCCAAATGCTATGAAATTTGAACAGTAAACTTTTGGGAGTATATGTGAGCTACTGTAATTTTATTAGAATTTACTGTGTACTTTTGGTTTATGTTCCATATATGCTCCTTATTCCACCTAGTACATAAATAAATAGAAAAGGGTATGAAAATAATTTATTTAGGAGTGGTCATCATGTTTTCTAGTGTTTATTTAATATATGTTAACTGTTGGTAACTTTGGTTTTGTCTAAATTGATGTTTGAAACATGAGTGAAATATTATTTGCTCTATTATTCCATTTGGAGGTTTTCTGGATAGTTTGTAGGATTTTGATGATTGGACCTAGTAAATAATGTTTGCTGTAAAACTTGTCTATAACAAAGTTGTAGGTAACTTACATATCTAGCTTGTGCTAAATTTTCATAGTCATAGCCTTTATAGTTTGTGAGTTATGGCTGTGTATTGTTCAGCTTCAGAAATAGCTGCTTTCTGCAATTATCTGACCAGATTAGAGAAATGGAATTATTTGGCTATGTTAGAGGTTGAATCATACTGAGAAGATTAAAGGTGATTTGTAGGCAATTTCATAAGCTTTCCAGATTGTCTTGTTGCATATCGTTTGAATGTGTATACCTTCAGTTATGATTAAAACATGCCACCACTGTTTGCAGTCCAGAAATTGATTGATTCTAGTTATAGTGTTGCTTTGTGTGAAGCTAAGTGTGGCATGTGCCTTGGATGATAGTTAAGTTAGTACAACTGAGACCTTGTGATATTTGATTCAGGTTTGATATACTCATTATCTCCATGTTTGGCTTGATGTGGGTAGCTTGCTCTCTAAATGCTCCTATCATATGGTGTGATTATGCTTGTCTTGTTTGTGTATGTGATGCATCATCTATTGCATTCCCATGTATTCATACACTTGCATCTTGCATCTCATTTAGGTACGCTAGATGAACTACGTGATGGATGAGATGTTGGAGCCAAACCCGAAGACGGTGTTTGGTGGACTTATCCTGAAGATGGAACGGAGATGCTCGCCAAGCAAGTACCATCTAACAACACTGACTTGAGTCATATTCCAGGCAAGCCCCGGAGCATTCTAAGTCTCCCACCCTTTTATAAAATGCAATTGAGTACTCTATGTTGTTTATTGCATTAAGTTATAGGAGTTGGTTGGAAACACTTGCTGCATATATATCCTCTCCTTGTCTAGCAAATTATACCTTGAATCCTATTTAAGTTCAGGGAATCGAGATAAATGCTTAGACATGCTTAGACCGGTAGAAGTCGGGTGATTCTCTGTCATCCGCGAGATATAGGTTGTTATTTCTCACAGTCACGGTTGGCTATATGTGCTATCGTGGAAAAGAACCAAATGTTAAAATAAAAGAAGACCGGGCGGGGACAGTGGACCCCTGCCTCGAGTCGATTAAGGACTGGGACGCGTTGTTTCACTCTTGGTCATGTTGAACGCAGCCCAACACATAGTTGGCCCGGCCCCGTGTGCCAAGTGGCCGCATGGCTTCGGTAGCTCAACTCAAGACGGAACGCGGGCGGCGGTTGGGCAATTCGCGGGATAGCGGCATACTAGACCAAGGGCAAGCATGTATAAGCTGTCTGGCGTCGTCCTTGGGTTAGCATGGCTTGAACATCCCGGCTATCCGACTTTCGGTTTTTGCCGACGTGATAACCGGGCCCGAGCCCGAGTTGTACCAAGAGTAATCTAAAACGACCCTGGCTAGGCCATGCGGGTGTGTGTTAGGAATACCCTCCCCGAGCTCGGTTGAAATCGATTCGAATCGCCGTCTCTCGGGATAGTGAGAACTTGACCTTGCTCGGCATCGTAGAACTCACTAAATAATGATGGTTCTAATTTTGATGATGATCATGATGATGGTAATGTTGATAGCTGGAATAAACCTGATATGGTTATTAATGTTTGTATATAATCAAGTGATTGCTTAGCACAGGTGCTAATCTAGATGAAAGGTTGATTAATAATAATCTGCGGCTAGTATAATAAAATAATGCTCTCATATCACTTATGCTTTTATGCAAAATGTTGTCAAGCTAGCCCCACTTATATAAAGCCTTGCATACTCCTTGGTGTCATTTTATTTCTGGTTTTTGACGGGTAAGTCTAGCTGAGTACATTCTCGTACTCAGGGTTTATTCCCACTTGTTGCGAGGTTGTGATATATCATGGCTCTTTGCAAGAGTTGGATGGCTCCTACCATAGCGGTGGAGTTTGATCATGGGCATGATCCTTCTTACCTTTCTTGTCTCTAATGCTTTTGTTGGAGTTGACCTTGGTACTGGCATGTATTTAAACTGAGAATAATGTTAGTTTCAAATTACTATGCTTTCGCTACTTTTAAACTTATGTTGTAATAATTATTTTGCACTCGATGTATATTGAACTACTTATGAAAAGGATGTAACATTTGACTTGTTTTGTTGAATCAAGCACGATTTTGGCTTATATGTTGGTTGGTTTGAAGTCCTTCGTGATTTCGGTGGACTACCGGGATTATATGGGCTCAAGTGTGAAAATTTAGTCACCGGTGATTATTTTTATACTTGTGCTCTTATAATTTGGACGGTTCTGTTACAATGTACACTGATCTTGGCCTATAAATTGCACTTCCCTTTCGGTTGTTTTTTGAGTCTTGTAGTATGCTTCTTCTGTTCTTGTGACAATGATAGTTTGCGAGGTTGAACAGCCCCGGGCTTCTTTCTTGTTCTTCCGGTATGGTCTATTTAGTGGGTAGAAGAATTCTTGAGATAGGGATTAGAGGCGGACTAATCCCGGAGTAGCATTGTGATTGGAGGCTCGTTCGGTAGGTAGAAGAAGTCTTGAGATGTGCCTTATCTTTGGGTCATTTTGCACTCTTAGTTCTTCTTTTTCACTCCGCCGGACATATGCTTTGTGTGGGAAGGTTGCTGATCCGCATGATCCTCTCTTTGCAGGCGGTGCAAAGCGGCGACCCGCCAACGCAGATTTGGAGCTCTCTTGTTCACATGGGGTTCGATCCAACTTGTTCTTGGAGAGGCCCGATGTGATGCTTGATCGTCGGTGCTCCTTTTGGCAATCTGAATGCACCGTGTTGGTGTATCAAGGTTACTTTGGATCTGCTTTCGGCTCATTACGCCTTAGAGGTAGTGCGGGGGTTTGTAACAAGGACGGTCTTGGATTCTGCGTAATTGTTTTCTATGGCAGAATTCCTTTGGGTTCCTTGTAGCTATTGCTTTGGATTTCTTCGAATTCGATGGGTCTTGTAAGGCTTGTAACCTTGTATCCTGTAATACTAAAGAATATTTGATCCCGCAATGATCCGAGTTGTTTTTCTCGAAGTTTATGGTTGTCCGCCTTCAAGCCGACTTGTTTTTGATTGATATGAAGATTGTATATCTTTTAGTAGACTTGTTTTGGCTCGAAGTTGGTGGCTTCCTTTATTTGGAGTTCTTTGGTGGCCGTCTTCTTTTTGGGTCGACTTGTTATGATAATATTGGCAAAGCTATCTTTCCTTGTAACAAAGACAAGATACTTTATCGTTGGTGGGTAACGGGATAAAGACCGTTATTCCGTGATTTAAGCGTTCTTGGGCCTTTCACATTCTTGCGCCTTGTATCCGTTGGCCTTTTTACCGTTGCCCCTTAAGTGGGCCTTTTTAAGACCGGTCTATAAATTAGCTGCGGTTACTGTTCTTCTTCTTTACCTTGCCTTTGCTTCTTGAAACCCTAGCACCGTAGAAAAATCCCCAAATCTTTGTTCTTGCATTGCCGCCACGCATCCACTTCTTAGTTTGGGTGCTTGATTCGTTGCATGGGAAGGAAGAAGGTGGCTTCCAAGAAGTCGGTAGTTGAGAAGTCTGTTCTTGAGGAAGAAGTCGACGAGCAGCTAAATCCCGAGTTTGCTGCTATGAAGGCCATCGCAAAGAACTTTCCCGCCCCGACTACCCAAGAGAAGCATCTGGTTGAGCTGCAGGATTTGGGTATGATCCAGCCCAAGGAATTCTCCAGTTGGGTTGCGCCTGGTGAGCATCGTGTCCCCGTTCCCCGCCCAGGGGAGATTGTGCTTTTTATTTCTTTTGTTCGTGCCGGGCTTTGTTTGCCGGCTTGTTCCTTCCTCCACCGTTTTCTTCGCTTCTTTTCTATCTCTCTTCATGATCTTACCCCGAATGGGGTTCTTTATCTTTCTGTTTTTATCCATTTTGTGAGACTTTCCTTGGCATTCCTCCCTCTCTCAATCTGTTCCGTTTTCTTTTCCGTCTCAAGCCGCAGCCCCGCAATGATTCCCTCCACACCCTTGGTGGATGTGAGATCCAATTCCGGCAGGGGCGTAAGTCGAGCCACTTCTTTGACTATGACCTTGTTGATTCCGTGAAGGATTGGCGATCCGAGTGGTTTTATGCTGGTAATCTTGATGGAGGTGCTGGTGCTCCAGCACTTCAAACCTACTCGGGGGTCCCGCCTGTTCCAAATGACCGGTGGGAGAGAGAGCAGCTCACTTCTGCCGAGTTGTCTCTTCTTGAACCTCTTTTTGATAGGATTAGGTACCTGAAAAAGAATGGTTTGTCCGGTTTTGCTATTGTGGCAAGTTACCTCCGTCGCCGAGTACAACCTTTGAAGGCGCGTGAGAACTTTGGCTTTGAGAACTCGGGCGCCGAGGATCCCTCTCGTATGGTAGCCACGACCGAGTTGTCAGATGAGGAGATGCTTGTTTGTCTCCAGAAGATTTTGAAAGGCGCGTCGGTGGTCCCAATGATTGGTTTCGAGTACTCCGCTGATAAGCCTCCCCCTGCTGTGAGTGTTTCTTCCTATTTATATCTGTATTTCCGAGTTCTTTTTCACCGAGATTGACTAGTTTCTTGTCTTTTTTGAAGCCTTTTGGCAGGGATTTTAACGTTGATGCTTCTCTCTATGTGGATGGAGAGATTGCTCCTCCACCTGCTTCTTTGGCTGCTCCTTCGGCTGCTGGCCAGGTATCCGAAGGTCGAGTTGATTTGCCGGGTATATCTGTGAGGAAAATTATTGAATATGTTCCTTACCAGCCGGTGGCCCTTCCTCGAGTTACTCGTCTTTGGTGCCAAGAGGCTGCTTGCGGGGATTCTTCCTCTTCGCCATTTCGAAACGGGCGCGTTCTTCTCCTTCCCCTCAGCCATCAGGTAACCTTTTGATAGGTGAGAGGTTGCTTGATTTTACTTTTGTTCACTCTTTTTTTTGGAAAGTAGTCTTGATTCTTCTCTTTGGTAGGCGGTGTATCTGTTCTTCTTTTTGAAGATGAGGCTAAGGATGTTGATGATTCTCCTCTTCTTCGTCGGTAAGTGTTGTCTTTTTGGCTTTGGTATACATACTTCTTTGTTGTTTTTGTTCTGACTTGGCTTTTTGGAGCCCCCGTGCGACTTCTTCTCCTTCTCTGGCCTTTGGGCCCTTGCCGGGTCCTCCTCCTTCTACCGCCGGGTTGTTGGTGGATTTGGATGTGGTTATGCCGCCTCCGCCTCCTCGTCCTCGACTTGCTATTCGTCATGCTTTTAGGTAAGTGCCGACTTCTTTTCCTCCTTTTGGTGTCATTTGTCTTTAGCTTCTTTTGTTCTTGTAGGTCTTTAGCTTCGGCTTCTGATTCTGAGAGGACCGTGAGTGTTGGAGCTATGGGTCAGGGCGTCGTGCACGATCCTCATCCAGTAATGGATTACGTCCCGATGGTGGCTTTATCTTCATTCTTTGGGACTTCTTCTTTGCCGGTTACGCAGGCGGTTGGGTCGACTACTTTTGTAGCGGAAGAGTTGCCTCTTGCCCAACCCTTGACTTCTTCAAGAGTTGGGAATTCTCCTTTTTTATCTCCTTCTTATGCTCCTTAGGATTCTGTTCGTGATTTGAAGCTGATGCAGGATCTGGAAGAGGACTTCAATCCGAAGTTCCGTCTTAAGAAGCTTGAGGCTGGATTCAAGTCTTTTCTTGAATAATTCGGTAAGATGATTTGTTTGCTTTATTTTTCTGTCCCTGTCTTTTTTCTTATCCTTGTTTTTCTTTTATGTGCAGGAGTATGTCGGTGATTTCGACCTCTTTTTTGGGCTCGTCGAGTCCCAAAAGAAGTTGTTGGATGAGCTGGCCTCTGGGCCGGGGTCGGGCGCTTGATGAAGAGCGTCAAGGGACGTCGATCTTCGGAGACCGCCTTGAGAGCTCAGGTTCTTCTGCTTCTTTGTTGAATCCGAGAAGAAAGCTTCTCGGGATCTCCAAGGTACTTGTAAATACTTTTTGTTGCGTATAGTTTTGTCCTTGCTTTTTCTCGACTTCTTTTCGCTTTCTTTTGTAGCTTTGAAGAAAAAGTACTCGAAAAGAGACTGAAGCTTTGAAGCTTGAAGTAAAAACCTTCCGCAATGACTCGGAGAAGGTAAAGGCGGATCTTTGAAGAAACTTTAGCTTTGGGCTCGGTGATTAGGCGTGGTGCCGATCGAGATCTTTTGCAGGCTAAGGCATCGATTGAAGACTTGTCCACCCGTCGAAGGTTTGAGAAGATAGGTGGTCAACCTTCTTGAGTTATGTGCAAGGTCTTGCCACTATGCCGAGGAGGCCTGAAGATGTTGGTCTCGACACTGGGTTTAGTTCCTTCCTCGACCGAGCGGACCATCAATTTTGCCAAGGATGCAAGTGTTGCTTGGCGTTCGTGGTGTCTTGGCTCGCATCCGAGTAGTTGATCCCAACTTTCCTCTTGATAGGGTGATGGATGGGACCCGGACTCACGAGGATGAACAAGCACTCTCGAGTCCTGAAGCTGGCTGTTCTCGCCGTTAGCTCGGGAGTTTCTCGATCTTGTAGAGATTACGCCGGTGCGTGCCGATGATGGTGATGATCATCAGTAGTAAACTTTTTATTGTAATGAAACTTTTGATGTCTTCTTAGATAAAATTTCTTGAATCCTCACCAAATATCTTGTTGCTGTGTTGAAATGTTTGAATATTTTGATATCTGTTGTACTCCTTTTTGGCGTTGTGAATCCATCTAAGAATAGTTAATATTGTAGCCGTCTTTAATGATTAGTTCGGACCGTAGGCCCTCATCCGAGTTCTTTTTCTCTAGAAGTCGGGATAGGTCGAGCTCTCTCTTGGCTCTCATCTAGTCCTGAAAAGGAGCTAGGATAGAGCGAGTGTTGACTTTATTTTAGCCGTACTCTCATCGGTGTTGTGAAAGCAACCCGGAATAGTTGGGCTCAGGCTAGGTTGTAGCCATTTTGCACTTCAGCGAATAATTCAGACCGTAGGCCCTCATCCGAGTTCTTTTTATCTAGAAGTCGGGACAGGTCGAGCTTTCTCTTTGCTCTCATCTAGTCCTGAAAAGGAGCTAGGATAGGGCGAGTGTTGACTTTATTTTAGCCGTACTCTCATCGGTGTTGTGAAAACAACCCGGAATAGTTGGGCTCAGGCTAGGTTGTAGCCATTTTGCACTTCAACGAATAATTCGGACCGTAGGCCCTCATCCGAGTTCTTTTTATCTAGAAGTCGGGACAGGTCGAGCTTTCTCTTTGCTCTCATCTAGTCCTGAAAAGGAGCTAGGATAGGGCGAGTGTTGACTTTATTTTAGCCGTACTCTCATCGGTGTTGTGAAAACAACCCAGGGGGTCGAGCGTTTTTTTGCTCTCATCGGGGTTTGCCCGGGGGGTCGAGCGATTTTTGCTCTCATCGGGGTTTGCCCGGGGGTCGGCGCTTTTTTTTGCTCTCATCGGGGTTTGCCCGGGAGGTTGAGTGCTTTTGGACCGTAGGTCTTTACTCGAGTTCCGTATTTTAGAAGTCGGGATCTGGTTTCAAAAGGAGCTGAAATATCGTAATCTTTCTTATGAATCTTTGTTGAACGAAGTAGTACATGTCTTTGTTGTCTAGGCGTAAAATCATCGTGAATTGAGAGATGTGCCATGAATTTTTTATTGGGACTCCGTCTTGGGTCATCGGTTCGTAGGATCCTGGTCCTGTTACTTTTTGTTACTATGAAGGGACCTTCCCATGGGCCGAGTAGCTTGTGTCTTCCATCCGGTTTTTGTATTTTCCCGAGAACTAGATCGCCGGCTTGTAAGGTTCTTGGTTGAACGTTTTTGTCGCAATATCTTCTCGGTCCTTGCATGTATCTTGCCGATTATAGTGTTGCATTGACTCGACTTCTTCTAAGTCGTCGATTTCTAATCTCCCGGTTTCCTCTGCTTCTCCTTCGTTATATTGCTCAATTTTGGGAGATGTCCGGATCAAATCTATTTGGTAGTACGGCTTCCGATCCGTATACTAGGAAAAAAAGGCGAGTAACCGGTTGCTCGCTTATTTGAGTTCTTAATCCCCGGACTACTTTGGGTAGTTCATCTATCAATTTTGCTCCGTAATCTTTGAGGTCTTCATATAGTCTTGGTTTTAATCCTCGCCAAGATGAGTCCGTTGGCTCTTTCTACTTGACCGTTTGCTTGAGGATGGGCCACCGATGCATAGTCAATGCTAAATCCTAGATCTTGAGCCCAACTTTTGAATTCATTAGTCGTGAATGGTGACCCTAGGTCTGTAATTATCCCTGTTTGGCATCCCAAATCTGTGTATAATTTCTTAGATGAACTCTTGTGCTTTGGGTGAGCTGTATTTTACTAATGGCTTGTATTCTATCCATTTGGTGAACTTATCGATGGCCACGAAGATGTACTCGAACCCTCCTTTGGATTTCTTAAGTGGTCCGACTTGATCAAGCCCCCCCATGATGAGAACGGCCATGCTTTGGTGGGATGCATATTAGATTGTGAGCGTGAACGTGTGCTTGTCTTGCAAACATTTGACGCTTTTTACAAAGATTTGACTAGTTCTTCAGCGTCTTTTAATCTTTGTTGGCCAATAGAATCCTCGATCGCAGAGCTTTTCCGACTAGTGTCCTTGAAGATGCATGATTTCATGACACCCTCGAGTGCATTTCTAATAATATTTCTTTCCCCTCCGTTGTTGATACGTATTTCAATAATACGCCTGATGATCTTTGCTCTTTTGTAAAGATTATCTCCTACTAAGACGTAGTTTTTGCTTCTTCTAATTACCCGAGTTGCTTCTTGTTTTATTTCCGTGTAACTTCTTTTCCTTGATGTAGTCTATGAATACTTGCATCCATGTTGAGTTGTCTCAGGCCGATCATTAGAATTTGCTCTTGTTCTGTCTTCTTCTCGTCTTCTTTTTCGTCGACTTGATAGATGGTTTGTTTAATTCTTTTACAAAAACTCCAGCGGGTACTTTTGCCCTATCTCGAGCCTAGTTTGGCTAACACACATTTGCAACATTTGAATCTTGTAATATATGATGTATTTCTAGACCTTGAAAATTCTTCTCAAGCTTTTCGATTTACGTGCAATAGGCATCCATGTTTTCCTTGGTGCAATCCCATTCCTTATTGACTTGGTTGATTACTACCGCTGAATCTCCGTAGACTAGTAATCTTTTGATTTCAAGTGATGTTGCAATTTGTAGGCCATGGATGAGTGCTTCGTATTCTCGCTTCATTGTTGGTAGCTTGCCATAAAATTTATAGAACATATCGAGTTGTTTTCCATTGGGTGCGATAAGTAGTACTCTGCTCCTGCCCCTCCTAGTTTTAGAGATCCATCGAAGTACATTTTCCAATGGTCTAGAATGACGTTTGGAGTAGGTTGTTGTATTTTGGTCCATTCCGTAATGAAGTCGGACAATGCTTGAGATTTGATTGCCTTTCTTGGTGCAAATTCTATTTTGAGTGCTCCGAGTTCAACCTGTCTATTTTAAAATTCGTCTGTTGAGTCTCGGTTTCTTAGGATGTCCCCGAGTGGAAAATGCATTACGACGACTACTTTGTGATCTTCAAAATAATGCCCGAGCTTCCTTGAAGTCATAAGTATTGCGTAGAGTAGTTTTTGCACGTGAGGATATCTCACTTTTGATACTTGTGAGTACTTCACTTATGTAGTGTACTCGGCCTTTGTACTTTGTAGATGTGTCCTTGTTCTTCTCTTTTCGACCACAATAGCCGTGCTTACTACATGAAAGTAGTTGCGGTAATGTAGAGCATGAGGTCTTCGTCTTTCTTTGGTGGTACTAATACTGGAGATGTGCTGATGTATGCTTTTAGCTTGTCGAAGGCTTCTTGTGCTTCTTCATTCCGGTAAATTTGTTCCGCTTTCTTTAGTAATTTGAAAAAAGGTAAGCCTTTTTCCCCCAGCCTGGAGATGAATCGTTGAGTCTTTGCCATGCAACCCGTTAGTTTCTATAGATCCTTGATATATCGCTGGTGGGCCCATGTTGGTTATTGCCTTGATTTGTTTTGTGCTTGCTTCAATTCCTCTTTGGCTGACCAGAAATCCGAGTAGTTGTCCTGATGATACGCCAAATACACATTTGTTGGGGTTAAGTTTCCACTTCTATTTTTTAAGATTGTTGAAAGTTTGTTGTAGATTTTCAATCGGAGAATCTGGATTTTTTGTTTTGATGACTACGTCATCTACATATGCTTCCGTATTCTTTCCAATTTGATCTCCTAAACAAGTCTGGATTGCTCTTTGGTATGTTGCTCCTGCATTTTTTGAGTCCAAAAGACATTATTTTGTAACAATAAGCGCCGAAAGGTGTAATGAAAGAAGTTTTGCTTTGGTCTTCTTCTTTTAGTGCAAACCGGTGATATCCCGAATAGCAATCTAGAAAGGATAAGAGAGCTGATCCCCGCCGTTGAATCCACTATCTGATCAATTCTTGGTAATCCGAAAGGGTCCTTTGGACAGTGTTTGTTAAGGTCCGTGTAGTCGACACACATACGCCATTCATCTGTGTTCTTTTTGTGTACCAGAACAGGATTTGCCAACCAGTCTAGGTGTAAGATTTCTTTAATGAACCCCGCCGCTAGTAGTCGGGCTATTTCTTTTTTATTGCTTCCTTCTTGTCCGGTGAAAAACGTCGTAGTCTTTGTTTGATTGGTCTTGCTCCTTTGTTGACTTCAATTTTGTGCTCACCAACTCCCTTAGGACTCCGGGCATATCTGGCTGGTTTTCGTGCAAATATATCCTTGTTGTCCCGTAAGAAGTTGGTGAGCGAAGTTCCTATTTGATAGGCGGTGTGCGCTGATTGTGGCGTCTTTGATGGATCACCTGTTCCTAGATCAATCTTTTGGTGCCCTCCCCTTCATTTGTGGTGAGTATACTTTGTTTTTGGCTGGTATCTCTAGTTCTTTCGTTCTTATTTCTGCTATTCTTTGAGTTGATTTCACCTTGTACTTTTGAGAATATCGTATTGCTTGTACATCGCATTCGTAAGCTCTTTTTAGGTCTCCTCTCGAGAGAGAGTACTCCGTATGGTCCCGGCATCTTGAGTAGTAGATATGGATAGTGTGGTATAGCCATGAATTTCGCTAGTGCTGGTCTTCCTAATATCACATGATATGATGATTCGAAATCTGCAATTTCAAATTTGATGAGTTTACGTCCTGTAATTTATGGAAGTTCCAAATGTTCTTGGAAGTGTAATCTCGGTCCAAGAGGCATAGCCGGTCTCCGGGTACTATCCCATAGAAAGGTACGCTTGTAGGTGTGATCATTTTTGAGAATTCTGTTCCCATTTTCTTCGTGGTGTCTGCAAATATGATGTTGAGTCCTGCCCCCCATCGATGAGTACTTTGGTTCTTGTTATGGCGGCGATTGTTGGTCCGAGTACTAATGGATATAGCCCTACGTTCCCAACACTTGTCCATTGGTCTTCCCGTGAGAACTGAATTGGATATTGTGACCGGTTTAAATATCGGGTGTTCTTTGGCTCTATCGCCATTATTGTTCGCCGGGCAAGCTTGTCTTCTTGTTTGCTCCTAGAACCGGGTACTCCCGAGAACATTATCGATATTTGTTGCTTTTGGATTTTGAAAACCGTTATCGGTTGTGTTGTCTTCTTCTTTTTTTTCTCTTTGTTTTCTTCCTTGTCTTGTTTGTCCTTTCTCATATATTTTTCTTGAAAGATGCGACACTCTCCCATTGGGTGGATTCTGTTGGATGATAGATGCATTTCATGTTTTCGAGGTCTTCAAATCTTCTTGCCGGGTAGAATTTCTTTCTTTCGGTGGATGTCACCATGTTATCGAATATCTCTTTTTTGTTGTGGAATTCTTGTCTGTTGTCTTGAATGTTCTATCTTCTTGAGTTGTCTTGATACCTTGAGTTATCCTGGTATCTCGAGTTGTCTTGATAACCCGAGTTGTTTTGGTTGTTCCATCTTGCGTTGTTTTGATCGCTCGAGTTGTTTCTTCATGCGTGTTGTTTCTCCTTTCTCGAAGTTGTTTACGTTGTCCGGAAATCTTTCTCTTGTCTTCTCTTTCGCTGTAATCATCTTTTCAATCTGTTCTTTTGAACTCCTCGTTTGTCCGAGGGTTTTCCTTGCAGAAATCGTGAAACATCCATCTTACTTTTTAAGCCGTATGAAAATGCTTCTATTACTTCTCTCTCGGGGATGTCATGTACTTGTGCTCGAAGTTCTCCAAATCTTCTATAGAAGTCTCTCGAGGCTTTCTCCCGGATTTTGCTTTAAACCTTTCAATTCGGCTTGCGTTATTGGGTGGATCAAGTATCCCTGTAAAATTCTCGCAAAATGCTTTTTGGAGGTCGCCCCATGCTTTGATAGATCCGGGCCGTAACTTATCGAACCACCGGAGTGGTAATTTTTCTAGGGCCATTGGGAAAAATAGTGCTTTTATATCGTCATCACCTCCGGCTAGTTCTATAGATTGAGAATAAATCCTAAGCCATTGCATTGGCTCAGTCTTGCCGTCATATTTTGAATGATTGGATGGTTTGAATTTGTGAGGTAGTTTGACTGTGAGTAGTCTTCCTGCGAAGCAAGAAAACATGTCGGGTACTTTTTCTCCGGGTCTCGTAGTCGGAATCGCCTGGCCGTCGTATCTTGAAATAATTCTCGTGGGGGACTTCTGTGTGGTGTTGGAGATCTTCCCCTATTTTCCCCTGTTTTTTCTGTCCAATCGTGATGAGGTTGAGCTCTTCTCTGATGATTTGGAGTTGACAATCTTTCGAAAGCGGAAATCTTCTGAGTTTTTTGACTTGTCTGTTCAGATGGTATGTGTCGGGGAGGTACTCGGTCGTCTTGTATTCTTTGCGCAGTATCTCTGAGTAGACTTCTAAGCCTGGCTTGTTCTTCACTTGGTCGTTGTATGGCGTCAATTTCATTAATTAATTCTTGTATCTTGTCGATAGGATCAAGCCTTGTCCTTGCCGCAGTTCGTCTTTCTTTGGCTTCTTTTTCAGCTCTTTTTTAATTGTACTCAGCTAGCTCTTCTTCATATTTGCGCCATGCTTCTCTTCGCTCATGAACTCGGTTCCTTCTTCCTCCTTTTTTCTTGTTTCTTCTTTCTCTTGCTGCTTTCTGGCTGTCAGTCTCTCCTTCTCTTGTGACGGAATTCTTTGGAATATCGCCTTCCGATTCTTCAAGATCCGTAGTCGGGTTGGATTTGGTGGTACTAGAGGTTGCCTTATCATGAAGACTTCTTCGATGCGTATTGGGTGGATGGTCGAGTTCTTCTCCTTCTAGAGGTTTACCGTATTGAAAAGGAAGGAAGTTAGAGTACTTATCTTGTTTGAAGATGTTCCATTGGTCGAGGTCGTAAGATTCCATTGCCTTCTGAGTGATATTCTGATATATTCGTGCCGAGTTGTTGAAACCGTAGTGAAAAGAACTCGGCTTGTCTTGTATATTTGGGTTTTTAACTTCCTCCGTGAGCTTGAGTCTTGAAAAAAATTCTTGTATCTTCGGCTCGGGTCCTTGAAGTAGTCGACCACGGAGAATTCCTTGTTCGTCGCCCGCGGCACCCAGCCTTCGAAAAAACGAAGGTTGATCCCGCCGAAAAAATCATCATGTGTAGGTCCGTCGAGCATTTGACGTTGATTTCGCCGAAATCCCCTACCTGGCGCGCCAGCTATCGGTGTTTGACCACCGATAGCACGCCTGTGGAGTTCGCAGCTAGATTGATTCGGACCTCGGCGAACGACTAGAACTTCGGCGGTTTTCACGCAAGAGACACATGGTTTTTCTGGTTCGAGCCCTCGTCGTCGAGTAAAAGCTCTACTCCAGTCGGCCTTGGTCTTTTGCGTTGGATTGATGTGTGATTGTGTGTTGTTCATCTGTTACAAAAGAGGGTGCTCTGGCTCCTTTTTATAAGAGAAAAAGAGCCAGAGCTATGGTTTCTAGTCCTAGTCGGATCCATAGGAAGTGTTCGCTCGACATGAGAGGTTACTTTCTATTTGTCTAACTAGGATGGTCCGTATTCTACTCAGATCCGTCCTTCTTGCCCTTGTCCTGACGGGAGCCGTGCTGGTGAGTAGCCGTCTACGTCCCGTATCGACAAGTACACCTTTCCGATATGCAGCTGACCCTTGTGTAAAGGAAGTAACTTCTTGGGTGATGAGAATGAAGTATTCCTAGCAACACTTGCTCTTATAAGCATGAGCTCTCTCAGAAGGACCACTCAACCTCAACGATCAACCATAAGCAAATATCTAGCTTGGAGGAGAGCATCCCCTAGTTATCGGCATGGTTAGAAGCATGGAAAAAAGAGAATAAAGTCAAGAATTTGGAGCCGAAAAAGAGAGAAGCAAAAGAGACGTAAAAACGAGATGGAAGGAGGCACGTGCGGCATCACCACGAAACGGGGGGGAGTTGATCGAGGTTACCTCGGGCGATGAACCCACCGAGTAAGTGTTCTCCTCTATCTAAGTCATGTCGGTAGACTTTAAATTCGTACTCTAGCCATAAGGTTAGAATGGTAGTTATCTCATTAAATTGCATTTGTAATTTATTTTACACACTAAAAGATATAAAAACAACAAAAATATTTACTGCATTACTCATGGCATCACAAAGCCCCATGTGGATACCCTATGATATTTTTCGAAGGAACATCCGCTGTGGTGGCATAAAATAAAAATGACAAAATATAACATTCATACTTAAATTCATGCATCATAAATAGAAAATTCAAAAATAAGAGAAAAGTGAAATCCTGTTTAAATTAGATAATATTAAAGCTAGCCCATAAAGGTGATCAATTACTCTTTGGCTGACCGCTAACCCATTAACAAATTTGAGCCTCGAGTTTTGGTTTCTCTTTGTGGAGAGTATTTATGCAGGATTAACATCATAGCAAGGAGAGAGTCTATCAGTGGCACCCACCAGGTCCGCTACTGATTAGCTCACTCTAAAGGACATCTACACCAAGTATTGCAAACCATCCAGCTTGGGGGAGGAGCATCCCCTAGTTATCAGGCGACTACACCTAAGCGATTTTTGAGTCTACTTTATATAGTCATAAAATACCAAAAATATGTGGGCATATGAAGGTCCACGCCTGTTGAGTCTTTTATGAGTCTTTGGTTAAATAAAATCTAAAAACCAATAAAAAGAAGCCTTAGTTAGTATTAATTATATTAGAGTGTGTTTAGAGTCAGTCTAGGCTAAAGTTAATTAAAAATTGATGAACATTAAAATTTTCTCTTGAAAATGATGAATAGTTGCTCTATTATAATGCTTACTAAGTACCTACTTGCCAAACTTAAAATCTTTCTGGTTCTAAGCATTGATGTTTTAATTGGAGAATTTATTCTGAACCTTAATTGTGGAGGCATAAGCTTGCGCTAAGTCTAGGTAGTTGATTGATATGATTCATAAAGGTTGAGCTGCTATTTATCTTATTCCTAGCATTGCTAAGTTATAGAGGTTTTATTTTGAAAATCTAAAAAAAAAATTACATGATGAGCTCTTGCATGATAAATATGAATTCCTACCAAAGCCAAAATTTATATCTTAGAGAATAGGAAAACCTTTTCACATTTAAAGCTGCTTGCTTTGCATTGAGTTCAGTCAACCTGTGTTGTATACCTTATGAGAGTCTTGTCATGCTTTTAAAACTAAGAAACACTTGCACACTTCAGTCCACATATGCATTATTCCTACTTTAGGGGGTAATCGCAATCTTTCACCATATTTCCATATATGTTCATCATAAAATGTTCACCTCCTACACTGAGAGAGGACACAAAAATATACACTCACTCTATAGGATAACACCTGTTTTTAATGCTCTAAATCCTGATTATATCTCTTGATTCATTTATTATGTTCAAAGGATGCATGTGGCTATGCAAAAAAAAGTAGTAAAAGATGGACAAGTGTCCCAAAGAATTAAAACAATGGGTACTAGATGCCCGCCTCTCTGAATAAAAAGAAATAATAAAGATAGCCCATGACTTTCCTGAGAAAAATTTCAAATAGAGAGTTATTTTCAAAGAGCAACACTAGAATTAGAAATTAGCCATAAATAACACATATTCACCTAGCCACCATATTCCATACACATGCACGTCTTGGTTTGATTGTATGCCTCGATTCTCTGTAGATCCATTAGTTGACTTTACAATACATGTATTGCAAGTATGCCTATCCTTATTATTGCCACACCTATGAGCTCCACCATATATACCTTTAGCTATAGGAAGCATAACAACATTAATGCCTCAAGAGAGAACCACAAATACCATATACATTGAGAGACTTGAGGGTGTCATACAATTAAGCTCTGAGTTTTATTCTGAAAATCTATGAAAAACTCTGGAATGTTGGTATTGCAAAGAATTTGAGACATAGTACTTAGCTGGATTGTTCTATCTTTCGATTGCTCAAGACTTGTAGAAAAGCTGTGAAGCCCCATATTACAGGTAAAATGAGTAAGTTTGAAGGTTAGAGCATACATTGTTTGATCCAGAGGAAATTTTCGTTTGAAAACATGTGTACTGGAAGGTATAATAACATTGTAGCAACTCCTGATCCAAAGGCAATAACAACTAGGCTTAGTTTGTTTGTCAAGGGACTGGCAAAAGGTAAAGCTTGGGGGTATTGTTGACACTCGTTAGCGTCAACTTTTACTAGGGCTTTTTACCCGAATGAAAACAAGAAAACACACTAGTCTAGGGTTTTATCTGACAATTTCCACGAGTTTTACATATTTTGTATTTTCCAGAGTGATTTTTAGAAAAGCTGAAAAAGAGGGATTCTAGTGCATATTTAGCACGAAAACTTATCCGCTACGGAAATATCACGATTGGGTTCGGGAACCATCTAGAAGACACCCGAAGCAACGGGACCCCGAGAGGAGGAAAAAGTGGGGCCGGCCCGGCCCCACCATGGCGCCGACCGGCGCCCCAACTCTAGGCTTTCGGCCCCCCTTCTGGAAGCTTCCTCCACCGCCTATGAGGAGTCATCTTGGCCCTTGGTTACGTCGGTTTGATCCTACGGCGCACGTCGATCCCACCCGGGCTATAAATAAAGGGGTAGACCCCCTCCCTAAAGGCATCAAGTCATTTGGAGATCCAGCCATCAAGAGCCTTCTCTAGTTCATCAGAGCCTCTCTAGTTCATAGCTTTAGCCTAGTTAGATTAGAAGTAGAAAGTTCTAGTTCTTCGGCGGGATCCGGGCCCCGGCGTGCATGCGGAGCGCGGAGTTCGGTATAGTTCTAGTACCTTTCTCTTATTGTATTCATTATGATTCAGGCAACATTGTTCTTAATCTCTTATATATTCTTAATTGCAATAGTCATTGTCTACTTTGATTATATGTCTAGGATAGTTGGTTTGATCTTATTGAATTCATGTAATTGCTCGTATAGCGTTTATCCAAGCGGCCGCTGGGTAGATGGTAGACAATATGTAGACGTGGTGTCTAGATATCTTGTTTATCTGTTAGTGCACCCTGACATGCCGGGACGTGTGGTAGTCCGCGCAGGTGACAGCTGCGTTGGTTCCTCTGTAGTCCACCCTCCGTACGTAGGACTAGCATGGGCACGGTCGCGAAGGAGGTGACCTTGGTGTCTTAATACCCTCATTAGTTGATGCCTCTTTACATGTGATAATGATATAGGGTTAACTTAACAATGATTGCTAGATGTAGTTGCACTAATTAGAGTTATTCATTGACGTAGTTATTGAATTACCTTAGTATTTATTCCTGAGTTTATCCATTGGCTAGCTATTGTTATGACTAGAAGAGCTCTGATGTTTTTCTATTTATGATGACTGATCATTATTATTATTTATCATATATATCTTTTATCACGTGACTTATCCCCTGTTATGAGTAGGATTCTAGTTATGGTTTGCCTTTCACATCAATAGTATAAGTTATAGTTTATAAGTCCTACATATAGACCTTTCGATTGGTATAAATATAAATCGACAACTGGATGACTTCCCTAGGTAAAATGCTACAACGGTATAATTATCAATAAAACTGCGAGAACCCAGTTAGTTTATATTCTTATCTTTATATTCATATCTCTTATTTCTGCCTAGTCATATTGAATACATGTAAATCTATAGTTATTTCTTAAGTAATATAATTAAGGATGACAACTTAATTAATGCTTAGGAATGATAGTGATAAATAGGTGGCTAGTTGCTAATGACAAGTTAATTATATACCGACCATTTCGACGTTATTGCTAGGGGTAGGATTTATCTCGCTTTTTAGTAGTGACGTTAGAAATGCCAACAACAACAACGTAAGGTAACATATAAATAAATAGCAGTACATGTTCAGGGAGAAATAGCTCAACTCTGCCATGACTAGCCAAACATGCTCAAGGAAATAGCCTTGCCCATCATTTGGGAGAAGGCGTTCAATCCAGATGTGGTAGTCATGACTCTTTATCCCTAAGACTCGAAGAGTGTCTAACTTCACTCCTCTCCTCAGATTAGCTGCGTATCCATCAGGGAACATTATAGTCTGTATCCATTCTAGAACTTCCCTTCTTTGTGGCCTTTTCAATATACAATCAGCCGGGGGCCTTGTCCATGTCTTGCCACGTCTAGGGAGGCCTCATCTCTAACTTTGGTCTGTCGCACAACATTGCCAGATCCAATCTAGCCTTAGGGTTGTCCTTCGACTTTTCAGGAATATCCATGATTGTTCCCCAGAGTGCTTCGGCGACATTCCTTTCCGTGTGCATTACATCAATGTGGTGCGGAAGGAGGAGGTCATCAAAATAGGGAAGCTGAGTCAAGCCCGCCTTATGCGTTCACATATGTTGTAGACCATACCCCACAAAGCCATCACATTCTCGAGTTGAGCTCAAGGGCTTCTATCCTTTCACGAACCTCGGCAGGAGTCAACATCTGGGGGGAGGGTCCGTCACCACGAGTCCTTTGGTAAAGTTTTTTCTATCTCGTCTGAATGGATGGTCAAGCGGGAGGAACTGTCGGTGCAGGTCGAACCCGAAAACTTAGTACCCTTTTTCGGATAAATGAACCTCGAGCTTCCTTGCAGATTGGACAAGGGAACTTCCCATTAACACACCAGCCTGAGAACATGGCGTACGCAATGAAATCATGCATGGAGTAAAGATACCACACATACATCCTGAAGTTTCTCTTTGTAGCACGGTCATATGTCCATACCCCATTCCAGGCACTGATCAATTCATCAATCACGGGCTCCATGTACACACCCATATAATTCCCCGGGTGTCCGGGAATGATCAACTTTAATAACATGTGTTGTGCTTGCATGCACACACCGGGAGGAAGGTTGAGGGGGATCACAAACACGGGCCAACATGAGTAGGGCGCAGCCATTATGCCAAAAGGATTAAACCCGTCTGTCGCAAGCGCAACACGGACATTACGAGCCTCTTTCACCTTCTCATGATGAATGCCATCAAAGTGGGTCCACGTCTCACCATCGTATACATGCACCATCTTGTCAGGATTGTATCGTTTGCCATGTTTGTGCCATGTCATCTGTTTGGCGGATTCTTCGGTCATGTATAGCCGTTGGAGCCTCGGGTATGAAAGAGAGGTGCCTTACGACCGACACGGGGATGTCAAGCTGCCTCTTCGGCCATCGGCAGACTCTACCTCCAGATACCTAGAGGATTCACACATCGGGCAGTACTTTGCTTCCGCGTGTTCTTTCCTGAATAGAACGCACCCATTCGGACATGCATGTATCTGATCATACGGCATCTTAAGGGCACGAAGCAGTCTCTCGCGACTCAAACGTGTTTTCGGGAGAGTGTGAGCCTACGGAAGCAAGCTACCAACAAGCGTCGGATATCTTTGTCGAAGGCGTCTCGACTCATGCTAAGCTGAGACTTTAACGCCATTAGACGGCCAACGGCGTCTAACTGAGAGACCTTTGTGTGGCCGTGAAGGGGTTGCCGTGCAGAAGTAAACATATCATAGAACGCCTTCACGGTGGCCTCTGGCTCCTCCTCCTCATCCGTACGTCCATCACCGAAGGCGTGCTTGATGAAAGTCATCTAACATATGCGCTACCCGGCATCGGCATCAAACTCCTCGACGCGTGCTCTCACCACCTCCTCTCTCATTCGATGGGCTTCACCATGGTGGACCCATCGGGTATAGTCGGGGGGTAAACCCATACAAGACAAGGTGCTTGCCCATGGTATCCTTGCATTGCCTTTTCCGATTAGCACACCCGCTGCGGGGACACGTAACCCGACTCGCTCCTTTAGCGACCTCGCCGAATGCTTGCTCCAAGAACATATATGTTTTCTCAATCCATTCAGTTGTGTAATCACGATCACTTGGGCGGCCCGTGTACATCCAGTCACGATCATCCATCTTCTAACATATACATTAGCGAGAAACATAACAATCAATTTTACCTACACCGGCCTCCTAATCTCTATTAGGTGAGGATAGGTCCTAATCCCACCCGCGTATGCGTTGTTGGGGCTAGTTTTCGTTGTCTGCTCCCATCGGAGACAGAATTTCGGCAGCACCTCCCCGCTGTTCTCCAGGTACACGCCCGATAGGGAGATCGTGTTTCCGGAGAACAACAGGAAGGTGATGCCGAAACTCGATCTCCGATCGGTTGCATAACGGAAACTAGCCCCCAACAACGCATGCGCGGGCTGTCCAAGTAACGTGGACAATTCGAAACAGATACGGTTTTCGATATGCAAAGATTTGCACACCGATAACCGTATCTCTTTCGAACGGGAGACGCCTAACTTGGTGACGTGACCTATGACCCTATGACCCTCATATGGAAACAGAGGTTATACCTTAGGTGGCGGTGCAGTCAGGCTAGCGGGGTCGTGGCGAGACGACGCCGTGCAGGCAGAACCGCAACGGCGCCGAAGACGATCGGGATCAACTCAAGCGCGGCTCCAACAGGGTCTTCTCTGCAAAATAGAAGGAACACACATAGCATTAGTTCAAAATTTGGACAGCACCTCCCCTGCACGGTGACAATACACACACCTGCAATAAGACACATATATATAACATCTCGATGGCCAGACAACCACATCGACGGCTCGATGGCCGGACAACCACATCAACGGCTCCATGCCGACAACCACATACGCTAAACCCATGACACGGTCTTTACCTTCGAGCAACGACGGTGACAACGGCGACTCCGACGAAGACCGTATCGGACACTGAACGGAGAGCGGCACGGACGACGAGCCCTTCTTCCTTCCTTCTCCCTCCTTCCTCCTTCCTCCCTACCTCCTCCTCTCTTCCTTCCTGCTCTTCCCTTCTTTCTCCCTCCCTCCCTGCTTCTTCCTCCTCCCCTCTTCTTCCTCCTCTCTCCCTCCTCCCCTCTTTTTCCTCCTGCCTCCTCTCTTCTCCTTTCTTCCTCCTCCCTTCCTCCTCCCCTGCTCGCCCCTCCTCCTTCCTCCCCTCTCGCCTCCCCTCTCCTTCCTTTCTTCTTCCCGTTGGCTTCTACGGGGTGGGGGGGCCTGGGCGGGCGGCCGGGCCGGGCCGGGGGGGCAGGGCTGGGCGCGTGGCGCCTCGCCCGGGCGGCTGCCGGCCGCCGGCCGCCACGCGGAGGCCGGGCCGAACCCGGGGCGGGGCGGGGGTGGCGCGCGCCGGGCGGGAGGAGCTCACACGGAGGCCGGGCGGCTGCCGGCTGGGATTTCGGACGCCGGCGGCGGCCGCGCCGGCCGCTGGTGGCCGCCGAGGCCGCGGCGGCTTCCTTCGGGCGGGGCCGGGCGGGGCGCGGGTCGTGGCCGGCGGCGGATGGCGGACGGGCGGCGGCGTCGGCCGGCTGGGCGGGCGCGCGGCGGCAGGTGTGTGCGTGCGTGTGTGTGTTGTGTTGTGTGTGGACTTGTGTGTGTGGCGCTGATAAGTCTTTCTTCTTTGCCGAGTGCCCGCGATCCAGGCACTCGGCAAAGAAA
Source organism: Chrysopogon serrulatus (assembly GCA_015844335.1). Classification (NCBI taxonomy): domain Eukaryota; kingdom Viridiplantae; phylum Streptophyta; class Magnoliopsida; order Poales; family Poaceae; genus Chrysopogon; species Chrysopogon serrulatus. The sequence continues at coordinate 243,163 of JADLZL010007866.1, forward strand.
TTTTTTTTTTCAAAAATTTTTTCCAGAAAAGAAAAAAATATTTAAAAAATTTAAACCTTTTGCCGAGTGCCCCGTAGGTCGGGCACTCGGCAAAGAAACTTTTTTTTTTTTTCAAAATTTTTTTTCCAGAAAAAGAAAAACTATTTAAAAAATTTAACATTTGCCGAGTGCCCGTGGGTCCGGCTTTTCGAAAAAGAAACTTTATTTTTTTCATAATTTTTTTCCAGAAAAAGAAAAAAAATATTTTAAAAAAATTAACCTTTGCCGAAAGTGCCCCGTGGGTCAGGCACTCGGCAAAAAAAAAAAAAAATATTTAAAAAAATTAAAAGCTGGCTGTATTCATTTGCCGAGTGCTCCCCTGGGGGGGCTCTCGGCAAATATCCTTGCCGAGAGCAAACCCTAATGCTCTCGGCAAAAGTGCGATGAAAAAAATTTAAAAATAGTAAACAATTTCAAACAATTACCAAATTTTTTAAAATGCCTTTTTAAACTGTACTTCACTCATGAAAAAAGTATTGAGATCTAAATCAACGGCGAGAAATGCTAGAAGTCCGATTCATCCGGATTGCTTTAGATGTTTTTCGAAACTTCTTCTGGGGATTGTCGGATTGAACGCGACTTATGTGACAACTTGCTTGAAACATTGCCAAATTTTTATCACAACATCGGCGCATGAAATGATGACAACGTGGCAAATTTCATGATTTTTTGAATTCATTTGCTTTTTTAAGAATTAAAAAAAAGTGCACACGCGTGTGTCATCATGTTTCGTGACTACGGTCTTTATAATTTTAGGTCAAAGTCTTAGCACACCCCTAACATACCATAAATAATACTAATATTAAATTTTTAGCCACTAAAGTCCATTATTACATGCACGTGCGGTTCAAATTTGGATTTTCCCAAAAATTGGAATGAAATGAAATAAACTTACGGAATATAGCAAAATACATGAAAAATAGGCCACATTTCAAAACATAGTATAATATCATTTGAAAAGGCTAAGAAAAAAATTGGAGAGCAAAAAAGAAAAAAAAAATTATGCTTTGCCGAGTGCTCAAGAAACGCACTTTCGGCAAACCCCGGCCTTTGCCGAGTGCCGCCCCCGAGGCACTCGGCAAAGCCCCTATTTTGCCGAGTGCCTAGCTGCCGGCTCTCGGCAAAGAGGGACGGCGTTGCCTCACGGATGCCTTTGCCGAGAGCATCTCTTTGCCGAGTGCAAGCACTCGGCAATGGCCGAGTTTGCCGAGTGCTCGGGACTCGGCAAAGGCTCCTTTGCCGAGTGCTTTTATTTGCCAAGAGCAGCACTCGGCAAAGAGGGGCTTTGCCGAGTGCCCGAGAAAAAGCACTCGGCAAAGCCCCAGACACTCGGCAATGCCCCCGATTCCGGTAGTGTAGCCAGGTACTAGGGTTTCGTGTATACAGTGATGTTCCTCCATCGCGACTCCATGAGCGGCGACACGTCGTGGTGCTGCATGTACACCCCGAACTTGAAGTAGTGGGACATGCTGGGCGTCACGTTGAAGGCAAGCCTGGGCGCGCCGTCGATGTACACGGCGACCGTCGACGCGCCGACGTCGTGCACGACGTTGAGGCGGAACCAGCGGTCGTAGATGGAGTCCTCCACGGCCTCGCCCATTTGTACCACCGCAGCGCGTGCCGTTGTAGACGTGCAGCATCATCGTCGTCTGGCGCGGCGCCGGGCGTCCCCGTTGTGGATCTGCATCACCGACGTGCCGGAGGTCCCCGCCGGCACGTAGCCGTAGCCCTCGAACTGCCACACCCCCGACGAGTAGTCGTGGCCCTGCAATTGCAATTTGCCAACGATCATGAAGAGGATTGGAGAAGGAATCGATGATGATGAAGTGAACGAAACGAGCTCGTGGTTGCTTGGTGGTGGTGGTGGTTGCATGCTTACGGTGAGGCGGACTTCGGTGCGGGATTGGTGCCGGTGGACGGTGTTGAAGGGCTTGTCGCCGGCGTACACCAAGAAGATGCGCACGCCGGTGACGTTGTCGTAGCTGTACCGCTGGTTCTCCCGGCACGTCGTAGGGGCTCGCACCACGGTTGCCCTCCGGGAGATCCACCCCGACGAACCCGGCGGTGAGGTTCTTTGTTGTCGATGGCCGAGGCGGAGGACGCCAAGGCGGCGGCGACCACGGAGAGGACGACTAGTAGTAGAACTAGCTCCCTGCGCGCCGCATCACCATGGTAGAGAGCGCGGTGGAAGGAGGAGGGCGGCATGATCGATGAGAGGAGGACGACGCTCGATCGTGTGTGTGATTCATCGATGCAATGCAGGTTTTATGTATGTGGTGATGTCCAGGCAAGAAAGGGTTGTCACCTTCACGCCTTGTGTCGTCACTTTTTGCTTGGTGTCTTCCAGCAAAACGGGTGTTTGTTTCGATATCGTTAATTCCAATGACGTCATGGTGCGCGTGTACCGTATTATATTGTCACTTTGTAACGCGACGGCCAATAAACAAACAGGAATGCTATACAGCAACCGGTTGTTTTATTGTCTTCTAGCACCCGAATTTCTATCCATTGGATAGCCATCGTGCGTCCGCTCTCTTCCTCTTCCACTGTGTCACTGACATGTTGACCATCAGGTCACTTCTGGAAGCCATGCCTGTCAGTTTGCCCATGTCTCATTTCCCCACCCGCATCGTCTCGGTTCTCTCTGTCTAGGCGACGCACGCCCAAGGCGATTTCGCCGGTGATGGCTCGAGCACGCCGGCGAGCTCGAGATTCCCCATCGGGGAGTGTTGCAGAAGGTATGAATCCATCACATCCTGCTGTGATTTGGTTGTTCTGGAGGTTGTTTATTCAAGATTTGGTGGGGATTTTGTTGCTGCGATGGAGGAGAAGGTGAGGTCGCAGCATGCAGCAGAGGCGGAGGATGTCGCGGGGGCAGGGATGGCGAGGGGATGGGGTACGTGTTGTTTGCCATGGATTTGGAGTCGTTGGCAAGGTGGATGTTGTGTCTGGTCCGCACACGACGGTGGGGTGCTTCCAGACGAGGGTAGGCCCAGCTACCTTCGTGTCGCGGACTGAATCAGAGGTGGAGCGGCGATGCGGAGGGGGTAGGCTCTGTTTGCGATGGGTATGGAGGCTGTGGCGAAATTGGTGGTGTTCCAGGGCCTCTGTGCGACGCGGTGCGGTAGGTCTGGCGGGCGTCAGCATGTATCTCAGCCACTGAGGAGACGCCATGGCCTCCCTCCTTCTCCTTCGCTGCTGGTTGCTACTTGGTTTGGCGCTGGTTGCTCTGCTCTCTCTCTCTCTCTCTCTCTCTCTCTCTCTCTCTCTCTCTCTCTCTGCATGCTTCCTTTCACTCTCTTCCCTTGTCTGTTGCTCATCTCGTCTTTCTCTGTTTCATTTTCTTCTTTTGGACTTCGACATTGTCACTGCTCACCGAGGATACATGGCATTCCTGTTTAGATACGGAGAGCAGCTTCAACTTGTTGGGGAGCAATAGATCTAGAGAGTGATTTGTGATTTCTAGGTAGGGGGCTTCTCCTGGTAATGATAGATTTGTGGCAACATCATATTATGGCTGGGAGTCTTCGAGTTTGAGTTCCCCTCTGTATCTTGTACTAGTTGATTTGTTTAAGACATTATATGAAACTATGCAATGAAATTCAGTGATATATCTTTGTCTTGCTCCATAAGGAATTGTGCATGATCCTTAGGAAATTGAACTGGGGAATTATGAATATCGCTAATTGTTTTTGTCGAACATGTAAGGGCTTTGGGTTCTGTATGCTAAGCTAGTGCCAAACTAGAAATGGTCACTGGATATTGTAAATGTTCCTCCTATTTTTGGAGTTCTGTATACACAAAAAACATTTGGGTTGCCGATAATATGATACTGATAATTTTGAAAGAACACTATTGTTGGTAAATGAGTTCATTGTATATATGTCACAGGCTGCTTTGTTACATTCTGTCCAGCTATTTATCTGATCCCCCCCTCTCCCTCTCTCTCTTTCTCTATTGTTGGTGGATCTAGTGATGTAGGGTGGAGTGGAGGAGAGAGAGGAACCTCGACATTGCAATTTCTGTTTTATTTTTGTAGTTCATTCTCTGTTTACTTGCAAGTGTTTAATATTGTTTATTCTAATATTCAGTACTGACTACTGTGCAGTTGTTGAAATCACACATACTGTTTGTTATACTACTTGAATTGCTGATCACAAACAACCATTGTTATTTCTGGCATTCCCTATTGCAATATGAGACAAACTATCATGGAATTGTGATTCCTTTTCAATCCAGTATTTTCAGTTTATTTTTTCAATTACAGCTAGTGCTTGTAGGTGTGGTCTGAATGTGTTACTGTATGGAACTGCTAATGTTTTTTCAGTTTTAGCTAGTGAATGATGTTAGAACACCTAGCCATAGTTCCTTCTATCTTGCAAGGTTTTATCATTTAGCAAGCTTGTTTCTGAATTTTTTTAGTAGTGCATATGAGGTTGTTTCTATAGTGTATCAAATTTTTTTTGACCTGGAGAAAATGAGGTCCGAGAAGTTAAGTAGATAGGTTGCTGTTTTCTGCTACTATCAATGTGATGCATGGTTGCCTTTTTTTGCTTTATTGTATTTTCTGTTTTGTCTGTCTTCCCTATGCTGCTACAGTAAACAGTGAACATTCCAGTTTTTGGTGTGATTTTATTCTCAATTTGAACTAGTTTTGCGATAATTGAGCGCTGGATTTTTAATCTCTGCCCTCATCATTAAGCTGGCAGGCATGATCGAAGAGTTCAGTTTCATTTCAATTTTCTGAATTACCTAGTGCATCTTAATCTTGAATGGTATGTGGTCTAAAATTGACGCTTCTTCAGTCTTGTGTTTTGAGTATGGCAATGGTTTCCATTAGTCCACAGGACTGATAGCTATGGTCTACGGATATGATAGCTATGTTCTTGGTTTACAAGCATGGGCGTACTGACAGTCATATTCTCAAGTTGTATTGTCTGCATGTTTTGCTTGTCTCTAAATTTCAGTCACATTCTTTTACTAATTTGCTTGTTAACCTCCTTGTGCTGTTTACAGTAACTTAGAAGTAAGAAGGCCACTTTCCATTTGCCTTTTTCTGCTTCTGTATGGATTTGATGTTACTTAGGAGAGAACTTTCCTACTTATTGAAGTAGAATATTTATCCATATTGTTTGTCTGCTTCCTCTCTCAGTCTTCCTATCTGTATAATAGGAAAAATAGAGCAAACAATGGTTCTAGTTCATGGCAGCTCTCTGTCCTACTTTACTTGTTTGAGTGTCATTTCTAAAAAAAAAGAAGTCTGCATTTTCCATTCTATTATTGACAGTTGATGCCTTGCATAGCTTAAGCACTAATTTCTCTTTTGGGTAATATATAGTCATTGCTGTTCAGACTTTAGACTCTCATTGTAAACGTTCTAGGCCTGAGCATCGTTTTCTTCCTATTTGGCATTTGACTCCATAAATGTAATTTCTTAATATATTGGGATTGGGTATTATATTTGATCCTTGTTTCTAATTTCTGAATTTTAGTAGTCTATTTTGGTTCATTATTTAGTATCTGATCATTGTTCCTAGATCTCTGAACAAGAGCTAGGAGTTTGACATTTTAGTACTAGACAGGTGCAGGCTAATTAGCTCTGATTTTCAGTAACTGGCTTTTTAGGAACTGAATTGACAGAAACTACGACTTGATAGATCTCTGTGTGATCATGGTTTGCTTGGGATATTTTCAAGTTCATGTGGTCATGTACTCATCTCCTTAAGTCTTTTAAATTCTGTTTAGATGTTAGATTAGAATTGTTCTCTTATGATTTATCCTTTTTTGCCTTTTTTTTTAGTGTGTGTAGATTTCATACAAGAATTGCTCTCTCTTTTTTTTCTGCAACTTGTTATTTTGTAATGCTAAAGTAGCAGTGGTGGTGGCATAGAAAGTGAAAGAATAGAACTCTTTTTTTTGTTTGCTATCATGTTGTGCTTCTTTCCAAAAAAAAAGTGAGTTGTAGCATGTTCATGCTCTAGTCCTAAATCCTTGGAGTTTTTCCACACTCTGCTGCTGCTATTACTTGAGTTGAGTCTAAACTTTGAACTTTGGTAAGGTGAAAGTAAGTGGCGAGTATGTTAAAAGCAAATTGCGTCCTGTGTTTTGTCAGAAACTTAATTGACTGCAGACCCTTGCTAGAATTAGTTGTCCATAGTCATGAGGACATTCTGAATTTTTTGCTGCATATTTAATATTGGTTATATACAATTGAATATCCTCTGTTATTGGAGAAGAACTTGCAGGCCCAACAGGCAGCTCCTGCAGGTTGCGTGTACTGTTTAGTTGTCCAAATTTCAAAGTTTTTTTTTAACTTGTCGGCTTACCACTCTTCTTTGCTGCTACTAAGGCTCTCTATGATATGCTGTTAAATTTAATTTTTTCATGAGTTTACCATTTGTATAAGCTGCCACTATATAACAAGCAACCTTGATGTACCGAGTCCCAATGTTTGAAAAGAATTATTTATTAAGTTAGCCTACTTTGGATAAGGTTTGTCTTTCTAGTTGTTCACTACTATGTAGCTAGATTATAGTGTTGCCTTGATGTAAGGACTTTTGACTGTTATGGGACCTATGGGGTAGGATTGAGAATTTGAAATGGTTCCGATGCTAGTTGTTAAACCTGAATGTTGGTTTTGACCTTACTACAAAAGCATGTTGACAGGCTTTGTTAAAATGTAATACTACAGAACATCTGTATTGAGAATAGAGGGCTCTTTCATAGCCTTTATTTTTATTTTCGTTTTTATCTCATGTTCAGTTTAATTTTTCTTATGTTCAAGCGCGGGAGCAGAAAGAAGCACTAGTGAAGCTGGTGGCTTGGAAAAATACTGATTTTCATGGAAAAGGTAATTAGGACAGGTCAGGCCAACATTACTGTTTTCAGCATAGTACTGATTTTCTGTCTCTCTCTTTCTTTTGTCACTGACATGCTGCTTTTTAGCAGGTTGAATGAGAAGGGCTTTACTGCTTTGTGTAGTCTTCCTAGGATGAGCTGCTGCAAAACATAATTTAAGGTATCATGTCCATTGGAAACACATTATGGTTGGACTGCATATACTAGTTCAGGTCTTCCTTGTGTTGCTCTTCCCTAAATTATGTGATCCTTGTTTTGTTGTGCATAGCAGTTGATGTGCATAGCAGCTGATGTGCTCTATTCCTATTAATATCTACTGTTGATGAAAACCAAACAAATAAAACATTGAATTACATAACTGTAATCAGTATAATGAAAATTGCAAGTATCGGTCACTGCAATCATAGTTCCGAGCATATGCACTATGTTGGTGTTGAACTCTTTGCCTCCTCATTTTCTTGTTTTTCTGCTAGTTGATGTATATATTTTGCAAGTATACACTATTTGCCTATTTAAGGTTGAGTTCATATTGGAGCAACAAAAATTATTGGGTGCGTGTGTAACGATGTGCCACTTGGCTTCGAAAGCTCTTGCAGCACACAAAATTGAGCAGTGGACTGGAGTCTAAAGATCCTGCTCATGCAGTGGCGGGGTGTCCTCAGTCCAGGGCTTTGCTGATGAATTTTACTTGAAATTGAGCAGTTGCAGCATATAGGGACTGACTCACTTACATTGGCTACAAGCCTTTTTTCTTGTGAAGTGATGTCTGGCTCATTTGAATGCAGTATGATAGATCAATAATGATCTGTAGCTGATAAATAGCATGCTCTAGTACTAGGATGATTCTGATTTTCTCTCTCTCTCTCTCTCTCTCTCTCTCTTTCTCTCTCTCTCTCCTGACATGCTGCTTTTTAGCAGGTTGAATGAGAAGGACTCTATCTGAACTTGGGTTCTATGTGTTTGCTGCTGGTTTATTATTGGCTTCACTGCTTTGTGTATTCTTCCTAGGATGAGCTGCTGCAAAACATAGTTTAAGGTATCCTGTCCACTATATATGTGCTATACTGTCCAGTAAGTAGAAAATTAACCAAAAATCTTGAGCAAAGGCATTTATTGCAATCAGAAATAATGTAAATTGCAAGATTGTAGGCCTGTAATTTTAGTTATGATCATGTGCAATATGTTATACTGCGAATTTGAAACCTCCCATACCCGTTTTCCATCTTGGCTTCTTTTCAAAACTGATTATTGGAATTTTAATTGCTGCTTTTTAGATAGAGCCTAGGAAAATGGAAATCACACGTTCACATAACTGCCTAGGAAGAAGGCAATCGTTTCTTTGGTCGAGAAGCATTTCCAAGTTAGTGAGGCACCTACATGTAAGTGAGCTGAACTGGAATCCCTCCAAGCACGACCTGACTGGCTAAAGTTTATGTTTTTTTGCTGTCAGTTAGTTTGTAGGTTATTCTCTATTTTTTGGTCTGTGTCTATGGCAGTATGTAATCAGTTATTTTCATTTGTATTTGACCTATGTGTGTACTATTTTCTGCAGATCTGTTCTAGAAGCTAGAAGATGATAAAAGAGAAATTGCTTCTGCAGTATGAACTGCAGAGTAAGGTTCAATGGCAGATTGAAACTCTACCAATCTGATTAACATATTTGTCAAATCATTTCTCGCCTCACGCCCGATGCAGGTTGTAGTTTACCATTGCTTGCATAATGGTCTAGAATCTGCTATTCATGCTTGTCTTCAGGTAATTCGATCTTTGTTTGACTAGAAGCCATAAGTTTTTTCAACATGTTCCTTTCCCATGGTAGAATATATTATTTTTGTAGGCCAATTGAAATGTTAAAATAATACAAAGTTGTGTTTATCCATCACTATTTGTACTGGTATGGTTTAAGTATCATCCTAGCCTTGATCAATATTGTCTTAGCCTGTTACATGCCATGGCTCTTGTGGTTTTGTGCCGACACACACCTTATTTTTTCTTGTCCATCCATAGAAAATAAATTATTTCTTTTGATTTGTGCTAACACATCTTGAAGTCTGTAAATATTGATTTGTGCAATACAGACCCTACAAACTTAGCCCGTCCTCCCAATATTTTCTCACATGTGTGGCTCGGGCCATTTGGTGCCTTTGACCCCTGGACCTCTGCCTTGTTCTTTGTTTCCCCCACCCACCCATGCACTCTCTCTTAGTCCCCTTCTGCCAACACTAGTCTCTCTCAATCTCTCTATTTCCTGACCTGGTTCCATCAGAGCTAGTATATCTGTAGGCCTTAGGTGTCATTAGTTCGATTGGGAAATAAATTGGTGTTCCTCTCATGTAGGGGGTTCTAGGTTCATGCTTTGAGTGCATGGCACCTTTGTAAATAATTCTAAATTGCATTATCAGGAAATACTAGTTGTACTATTTCAAATATGCAATATGTTTTTCAGAATTCTGTAATTGTTTTCCCCTGTAATTTTGATTCTGAATTTGTTTTCAGCAAATACTAGCAGTTTTGGATTTCATGTTCATGAGGAAATTGGCTTATGAAATAAGCAACCCCAAAGCAGGATCTGCTTGCAGAGATTAGATTTGTCCTATTTGTAGCTTATCATTGTCCCTACTACTTTTCTATTAGTACTTAGAGAATTCTCGTTTCTCGGGGAATCTTTTGTCTGCGTGTTTGTTATGCTCCTCTGTCCCTATGTCCGTGATTGTGCTGGTATTAGATAAAATTTTTATAAATTGTTCTTCTATAGAAAAAAATTGTCTATTGTAATCTGTGATTGTGCTAATATTAGTCTATTGTCTTACTTTTTTTTTTGTCAGAGTAAGTTATATATTTGTTATTGTGTCGAGTTGCATAAATTTTCAATTTGTTTCCTGTCCTTCCTTAGAAAAAAAATTGTCAATTTATCTATTGTCCTATATTGTTTCCTGTTCTTCCTTAGAAAAATAAATTATCAAGTCCTATATTGTTTCCTGTCTTTCCTTAGAAAAAAATTGTTAATTTGTCTATTGTCCTATATTGTTTCTGTCCTTCCTTAGAAAAAAAAAAATTGTCAATTTGTGTATTATCCTATATTGTTTCCCTGTCCTTCCTTAGAATTTTTTTGTCAATTTGTCTATTGTCCTATATTGTTTCTGTCCTTCCTTAGAAAAAAAATTGTCATTTTATCTATTGTCCTATTTATCTTTTTTGTCATAGCTGGTTATACCTTCTTTTTGATATCTGTCTATCTCACAAATGAACCTATGAAAAAGTTAGGAGCTATGCTTTGTTTCAACACACTACAAGTTTTCTGTAAATGGCCAATCTGCAATTTGAGCTGTGTAATTGCTGATCGATTATAGAAACTCTGAAGTAGTTTTATTCATAGAGTGATGGCTAATCTCTCTGTCTTGTGACTTAATCATCTTGATGCATTTTCGCTTTCGGGGTATTTGGCTTGAAAGACAGAGCTGTAAGGCTACAAGAGCGGTCTGGACACTTGGTTTTACGTATCTAGACAAGTGAGCTGGTTTTTGTATTTGTGTTTGACCGGGTAAGAGATACCATTGCACTATTTTTGTTTTTTGTTAAAAAGGTCCTCTACAGTTGTTTAATTAAACCTTAGGTGATATTATACATGATCCTCAATAAATTCAGTGCATGCATATTTACAGTGAGTTACAAGTTTATGTTTAATTTGCCTTCCATTCTTTTTTGTTCATTTCAGATTGAGATAATAGTTCTGATTTATAGTGAGTTATTCAATAACTTGACGAGCAGTGAGTTAATTTATTGCAATAACCAATAATGTAAATTGCGATCATAGAGAATTGTAATTTTAGTTATGAGCATGTGCAATTTGTGGAATTTTAATGAACGTGAAATCTGTGCAAGGTTCATGCTGGTCCGAAGTTCAGAGCTCAAGGTTCATGTGTTACTTGTGTAAAAAACATACTATTTTTTCCCTCTCTTCAATTCGTGTGTTTCCTTTAGAAAAAAACACATGATTTTCCCTATTCTGTGCAAGCCTGCGTGTGTTATCTTGGCTTTGAAAATTCATGTGCTATGTTGCAATGAAACACACGAATTTTTTTATTTGCATGATTCGTGTGTTCTCTAGGGAAAAAACACACGTGTGCTACTTTTCTATAAAAACACACGAGTGCTACATAGACAAGCTCTAAACAAAGGGAAGGCCGGCAACCACTACTCAATTTGTAATAGAAACATGTGAAATGAAGTAGTGTTGGAAAATTAGGCCTTTGCGAAATTAATCATGATATATGAAGTACATGCATATCTACGATTCTAGCACTATTAAATAAATTACGCTTTTATCTCACACAAATTATTAGCACACACTTAATAAAAAGCGGTAATAACTAATATGGTTAGAAAATTAAACCTGCACCAATAGTAAACAAATCTTCAATTTTTTATTTTTACGTCTAACCAGAGTTAGATCCAAAACTAATTTAAACTTTAATCCCGGTTAGAGCTACTAAAACTCATCATTTAGTCCTTCCTCCACTTGGTCGAGGTCCACCTGCCTTGCAGACCGAACCCACTGATGGACTACTCTCCACGAGCCAGACGTGGCACATTGGATTAACTATTTCCTCAATCGTTACAAATTTTTTGCATCGAATGTGTCGACAACTTTACTGATATGGAAAATACAAGGAGTAACGATTGACATATCATGCATCACGGGGCTATGCTCTTGTGGGACCATAGCGAATGCAGGGATCCCGCGGATGATTATCACATGGTCAACACAACTTGGACCTGTATTTGACTTGGTTACACACAGGATGACAACTGCTCACACGATGCGCGGATGCTCTAGCTGGAAAATGCTTGGCGTGCACCATGTACTATACCTACCGCAACTGCAAGGCACGGCGATTCTGTCCATGCATGCGTTGATTCCTATGCTTTGCTTTGCCTCACAGCAACCCGGCTTTTACATTTAACGTGTACAGTACAATACAACAATACAATGCCATGCTCTCCGGCCGGTCCTATAACTGAAGCTGCAGCCTGGCTGCAGGGATGCAGTAATGTCGTCGTCCAGCAGATGCATTGCTGCTAGCTTAGCTAGTGTCACGTTGTACACGCATGTTGCCATTTCTCTTGGTCAGTTGTTTCAGCTAGCTGGCTAGCATAGATATGGGTGTTGCAGCTGGGGACGCCGGCGCCGGCGCCTCCCCGCCAAGCTGGGGCCGCCCTCGCCGCCGAGGGCTGACGAGCACGGGGGCGACCATGTCCGTCGTCGCGCGCCGCGCGCCGGCGGCAAGTTGCTGCGGCTGCCGCGGCGGGCGCGGCAACTGCGTCAACATCTACGTGAACAACAACGTGCAAGGGTCACCAACGCCGTGCTGGTCTCGGCAGCAAGGTCGCCATGAGGGACCCCGGCCCCCGCGTCTCCATCCGACACCACGAGCCGCGCCGAGACGGCGGCCGCCGACGTGAGGGAAAGCCAAGTTCTCGGCGGCGGCAGCAGCAAAAGCAGGCGAAGGTGGCGACGAAGATTGGGACTGGGAACGCCGCCGCCGCCGTGTCGTTGCTGTTCGTAGCAGCCGCTGCAGCCGTGCTCTGCATCCGTCTTTTTGTCAGATGATTGCCCGGGGGGGGGGGGGGCGCGAGCAATTTGATTTAAGAACAAACGCTTAGCGACTTACAATTTGAAACGGAGGGAGTAATTTATTTAGTTCGTTCAGTCTTGTCGTCATCAAAATCCGGCTGGAATTGGTGTGATTCCCTTCCGCAAGCGCCGCACCAGGATCCATCAGCCGGCGCCACCGCCAGGCAAGTATATATGAGCAACGGGCCGGCACGGCCCGGCCCGGTCCTGGCCCGTGCCAGGCACGGCCCTATAGGGCCTTAAGGCCCACCGTGCCGTGCCAAAGTGGCCCTACGGGCCTGGTTGCCGGCCCAAGCACGGTCCTAAGGGCCTTTTTTAGGGCCGTGCCAGCCCTAAAAAGCCCGGTCCTATGACAGCTTAGGGCCGGCCCTAGGCCCTGCAATACAAAAACAACCAGCATAATTGTCTTTCTTTGAATTTTAAAAAACACCAGCATAAATTATTCAGATCATCTCAAAGTTGCCTTCAACTCACAGATAACCGAGCTCACCAGCATACATTATTCAAAATCATCTCAAAATTGACTTCACTCACAGATAACTAAGGTCACCAGCAAACATTATTCAAAATTGCAGTTCACTTCACAGTTTTCAACCAAGGCAAAAGACACAGAATTTAACCAAATTTAGAGCTGTTCGTGCAATGCCGCCTCATTAAAAACCTTTCTAGGTAAAACTCACCCTTGTGAGAAACCCTAGAAAGAAAAAGAGTACGGCCAGCTCTTTTTAATTAGGTGCAAAATATTTAAGTTATTACAACTGATCACTCCAAGTTTATACTCTCACAGCTTACTCAGCTCACATTGTCACATCTCACAAAAGCAAATCACTCAGGTTTGTCCTCCAGCTCTTGGTTCAGTAGCACTATCTTCTTCAAGCCATTGGTTCTTGAAAGTGTCCTCCAGGTCTTTGTCCTCCACAGCATGCTGCCTTCTTTGTTCACCAAGCTCCCAATCCTTGATGGACACCAGCATCTCAACTGTCTCCGGGCTCAGTCGCCGTCTTCGTTCTTCGATGATCCTGCCAGAAAGACTAAAAACAGACTCCGAAGAAGTAGTAGAAACAGGAACAGACATTATATCTTTAGCCATGACAGATAGAACTGGATAGGTTAGTTTATGCTCATGCCACCAATTGATGATATCAAAATCATCCTCATAGGCCACAACTGTGTCCTTTGTCCGGTACACGATTAACTCATTTGCACCGCAGACAGCAAAGTGTCAGTGTTGGATGAACCACCAGCACTACTATCACAAGAACCAGCAGCAGTACCAGTTGGAGATGGTGCTCCAAATATTTTCCCCCAAGCTTGCTTCCTTTTACCTGTTATGCCAGAAATATGTGTGTTCCTAACTGGCCTAGATGCACCAAGTTTGGATTCATACTTGCCATATAGCTTATACAACTCAGTTTTAACCTCAAGATAATACTAATTATAAGAGCATTGGTTAGACTGACCAAGTAGTTGCAAAACATTAGAGAGACCTCTCATCTTAGCCCTAGGGTCCAGAACAAAAGCAAATGCATATAACAGTGGAATGTTTTTCCAGTACTTAAGGAACTTAGCTCTCATTGGTCCTATGAAATCACTAAGATTGTTGTCATGTTCAAAATCAGTAAAATGGCTAGCAATTTCAAGTATATGATGCAGAACCAAAGGAGCAAAGTGGGATAATAAACACCAGATTGTGGCAACTGTGGAGTCATAGAACAATTCAAGAAACTGTAACATCTTTTCAAAGAAGGTACCAATGTTGATCATTTATTAGTGGGTAGCCATAATTACTATTAATGAAGAAAGAAAAAGGCACCTTATATGGAATGAGATGTTTAAGCATAAGATAGGTTGAGTTCCATCTAACTGGAATGTCTAAAGAAAACTTGCGAGGCCTCATTCCCTTAGCTTTGCAAAAAGTGCTAAATTCAGCAATTCTAACATTGGATGAATTCAGGAAACTAATAGCAGTCCTAAACACATCAATACAAACAGAAGTGACCCCATTCAAGCTATCTTGGACCATCAAGTTTAAAATATGGCATGCACAGCGCTGATGCACAACATAATAATTTTTTTAGTAGGGTCCCTAGGATCAACATCATACCCTAAGTACTTAGAAAGCATAGGTGACAATGTAAGCATGGCAGTTGTATTAGCAGATGCATTATCAAGACTAATAGAAAAAACTTTGTCAGTCAAACCCCATTCTTGAAGAACAGAACCAATCCTTTCAGCAATGTTAATACCATTATGAGAAACTTCAATCAATTTGAATCCTATGACAGATTTTTTAATTTCCCAATCAGTGAGTAATGTAGTGAGCAACAACAGTTAGGTAATCCTCTTTAGCATTGCCAGACCATATATCAGAAGTCAAACAAACAGAATTTACACCAGGGAAAACAACATTTTTTAGGTGATTAGCTTTTTCATTGTATAGCTTACCAAGGTCCCTAGCAAGTGGTCCATCTTGAGACTCTTTTGTATCTAGGGTTGTGAGCACGCACAATGTAATCATCCCAAGCATCAGAATCAGCTACAGACAACGGCAAATCAAGTCTAGCAATCAAACGACAAAGCTCAGCCCTAGCCACATCAGGGTTGTATTCCCAGTTCCTATACGATCCATCAGGGCTCATAGCAAGCCTAGATTGAACCATAGCAGCATTATTTGCCTTTTTTAAACAAGAATTAGCATGCCTAGTCAAGTGTCCAGTGCCAGCACCAGAAATAGCAGACAATTTTGTCTTACAGTACTTGCAAATACCATGAGTGCGCACTTTCTTACCATTTACCATTACCTTTACCTCAGTAAAGTGATTCCAACATTTAGAGCGGCGCCCCACTTTGGCGGGCGTTTCCACTGAGTCGGTCTCATTGGAGCCGGCAACATCACTAGGCGGCAAATCCCCATCCACAGCGATCGGAGCATCGAGCTACCGAAAAGGACAGCTCGAGCATCTCCCATGTCGCTCTACGCCGCCGGGGACTTGTCCTAGCTCAATGAGTTCTTCATTGATGGTCCGTGGGTAGTGGCCGACATCGTTGTCGTCCATGCCAATCCCTCGGCACCGTTCCTCAACGGCACCAGCGGCTACAGCACGATGCCAAAGGCATCGGCTGCCTCCCTGCAATGAAATAGACAGAGACAGAGCAAGTGTTAGTAATGAGACACATTCAAACAGTTGAATAAAGACCAAAATGCTCCTATTCAGTGCAATTTAGGGACTATAAAACTAAATAAACTACAAGGCACCCCTCAAAATCCTATGAAACTAAATAGGAGGGGCCTCCACAATACAGTGACCATTAAGACAGTTGAAACAATAAACTACAAGGCACCCCTAAGCACCAGATACTCTAGCAATGAAACAATAGTAGCAGCATTATCCACAAAACAGTGACCCTAAAGACAGTTGAATAAAAAATAAAATACTCCTAACCAGTGCAAGACTGAAGCAAATCTCTTCTAACCATTGCAAGACTGAAGCAATAAAATACTCCTAACCAGACCCTAACAACATACAACATTCAACGAATAGCCTGAACATCCATTCACAAGACTGAAACAAATCTCTTCGCTAATACGTCTGAAGCAGTGCAAGACGGAAGCAATAAAATACTCCTAACCAGACCCTAACAACATACAACATTCAATGAATAGCCTGAACAACAGCACAAGGATGCTAGGGGAGAGATGGTGAACGTACCTGCTGAGCCGGAGCCCGGTACCGGATAGGGACAGACGGACTCGGAGAAGAAGATGACTCACTGCGACAGGACAACACACCACACCAACGTACGTCGAACAACGAGATCAGCAAGTGGATGGATCAGAGAGAGAGGCAGAGAGCTAAGGAGGAGGAAGAAGAAAAGAAAACAGAGGAACAGATGTACGAGTAGGCAGTGGCAGATATAGAAGAACCGGCGTTGTAGAGGTCGCCGGAGTAGGCAGACGAGAGACAGCGAGGGAGAGAGGTTACGAGACTGCAGGGACGGCACGGCGACGGTGGGAGGAGGACATCCCCAAGTAGAGGCGACTGTCATTGATGAACGTTACAAACCCAGATCCAGCAACAAGGCCAGATCTGGCGAGTGGCGACTGTCGTTGAAGATGTCGCCGGAGACCACCACGAAGAGGTGGCGACCGGTGAATCTGGGTCGCTGGACGGAGCCGGAGGTGGAGGCGGAATAGGTGTGGGGAATAGGGTTAGGGTTCGGGGGTGGAGCTCTAGAGGCGTGGAGCTAGGGTTGGAGGAGGTGGAGAGGTCGCCGCAGACGAGTGTGGAGAGGTGCTGAGGTGGCGAGGACCGGCGGCCGTCGTCGATGGACGGAGGCGCCGAGGCGGAGGCAGTAAGGAGACGGAGCGGACAGCGGAGACGGAGGCGCCAAAGCGGCGGGGAAGGGAGCTAGGTTAGGAGGGGGCGGCGGCGCGGGGGGGGGGTTATATACGGTACATCCGCCCCGCCCCTCGGTTGAACGGGCCTCCACAGGCCTTATACAATTAGCGGGCCGTGCCGTGCCGCCCGCTGGCTTCATTGGCGGCCTGTGCACGGCCCGCCAACAGGACCGTGCCGGCCTTAAGCCCTATAAATTCGTGCCGTGCCGTGCTTCGACCGGGCCGAAATCAACGGGCCCGTGCCGTGCCAACGGGCCTAAGGCTGCATGCTCAAGATTACAGGCAAGACTGCAGCTCCAGCGCCCGTGCGGGTGTGGTGCTGCCAATGCAATTAATGCCGCTGCTGCATGGTGCATGCACAAATAATTTCTAGGAGACGTTATAATATAAATGGTTTTTAGAGACCGATTTAATTTGAAAACCACTACTCCCTCCATTCATATATATCCAGCACTTGAGAAAAAAATTCACAAATCTCCATCGTCTTAGTCCGGGGCCACGCGCACGCGCTCACCTCATCCCTAGACGCCCGTGACTCCTCGAGCGCGTTGCCGCCTTCACTACTGCACCGTTCTCCGTCGCTTGAATTACTCCCTCCGTCCCTCCCGTTAAAATCCGTAGCCTATCTCGCTGCTTCAAATACTCCGTCCACGTACGTACGAATGCATCTAACGACGTTTCCTACGGTGTTTACTTGGGCAAATGAAAGGACACCGGGCATTAAGACTATTCCGTCGCCTCCACTCCACGTACGTACGGAATGCATCTAACGACGTTTCCTGCGGTGTTTACTTAGCAAACGAAAGGACGCCGGGCATTAAGACATCCGCGACGATTAAATGAAAATCGGCGCTCTTTGGTTATCACGCTCACCCCTAATATATGCCGGGGATATATGAATAGAGTACTCTGTTATCTATTGATAATACTAAGATCGATTCAAGCACTTCTAGATGTACCCATCCATGTGTTGTGTTGTCCTGACTTCCATGCCCAACAGAACCCAATTTTTTGCCCTTAGGGGCACATGCCCTCATGCTGTGGGCCATTGGATGTATATTAGGATACTCCCTCCATATCACAATTAGAAGTCGTTTTAGACAGCATTGTGCATACCAAGGAGTGATTAATTAGAGAGGAGTTTCCCTGTCTGCCCCTATTAAATATGGTGTCGTGGTGCATTTGATACAAGCAAGTTTCCCAGGTCAGACGGTCAGTGCATGTAGGATTGAGTCCTGCGTGCTGAGTTCGAGGCCTCGCAGCTGCACTTTTTGCTAGTCCCGAGCCGCCCGTTCGATTTTTTTCGGCTTCATGCGTTGCTGCTTTTTTTTTTTTTGCCGCCGGTGCTCACGTTTTGGTTGTTTATTCTTGTTTGCTTCGTCTCGTCCTCCTTATTTTATTTAAGACGCGACGTTTGCCTCTACTACTCCATTGCCTTGCTTCTTCCTTGCACGCCTAGCTTGCTTGCTTCTTAGCTTGTTCATCTACGGGCGCACGTTGGACTTTTCGGCGAGGCGCACGCCGTGTCGCAGGACTCCACGGCGACCAGCACCTGCGCCACCGGATTCTATGGCGAGGAAGCAAAAGCAACCCTAAACCCTAAGCCGAGCGTGCGAACGTGAGGAAGCGAGAAGGAGAGCAGCACCTGCGCGATGGAAGGCGAGCGTGGTTACTGCCTTGATGCGAGCACCGAAGTGGGCGGCGAGCGTGCGGGGCGATTAATGAGCTGTCGAGCGGAGAACCGGGCGAGGCGTAAACGAAGCGGCAGCACGCAGGGGCAAACGCGTCAAAAATCTACCGCACGACGTAGAACGACATCCTTTGGCAAAACTACTCCATCGCCCAGAACGACCTCTATTATGTATACGGAGGGAGTACGTCACGTTATGAAAGAGATGGTGTGTATCAAGAGAGACATACCATTAAGGCCAGATTTATAAGTCAAACGTGCAAAATAGAATAAATGAATTTACCAACTTATAGTTTGGATGACCATGCCATATTTGACTACTACATCTTACAGAGGGAGAAAAGTATACAAAACACATGCACTAATTAGCATATTAGCACTTATCAAAGTTAATCCTGACATCATAATTACTAAACAATAATATAACATCCTAATAACTCTTAATTATTTACTAATGATAAAGATTAAGAAACATGGATGGGCTTGACAGATAATTCTTTTAGCTGTAGAGATGTCTAGCATCTAAGAGAATATTTCTGTTAGAGATATATATATTCAACCTTACAAGCTTCCTAAAGCCTTTCAGTTGTAGCGTCTCAAGAGTACCTTTTTCTAAGGAGTTTGCCTGCAGGTCGTGTGTCCTCTCCAACTCATAAAACCAAGTTTGTCATGCTTCTTCTGTATTAATATGTATAATATTATGTACCATGAAGGTTACAACCATGTTATTAAATCATCATTACAACTAGCAGCACACGAAAAAAAAAGGCACCATTTCACGATCACCTACTGAAATGAGTTGCAAACTTCTTGAGTCACTGCTAGCACTACACCACAACCCTTAATCAGCAACTGACTGCAGTTGCGAAAAGTTGTTAATTAGCATTAGACGGTGAGTCGCTAAAAGTTTGTGACTCACGGTCAGTTGCTAAAACTGAATACAGCGATGGATAGTCCATTGTTATAAATATTTAGCTTTCGCGTTGAACAGTCTGTTGCTATATCTTAGTCTTTGGGTCAGACCGTCCGTTGCTGAACAAAGCCGGCCCATGGTGTGCTCCGAAAGGCTTCTCCCACCCTCTTTTGGCCCAATAATAATTCCCTCGAAACCCTAACCTCCTCCATCCAGGCACCACACACGCAGCTACAATGGGGAAAAAACATACGCATCTCAGTTCGCCGCCCCGCGCCGCAAGCACCAGTTCGCCGCACCGCGCCGCCACACGCCACCGCCCGCTGGATGTCCACCACCTCCACCTCGTTGTCCTAGCGCCGGGCTGGATGTCCGCAGCCTCCACCTCGGCGTTCTAGCTATGGATGAAAATGGTACGGATATTTATCCGACCGTCCGTTCGACCGAATTCGTTTAGAGGGGTTTAGATCTGTCCGTATCCGGGTCCGGATATTCAACATCCGGTACCGTATCCGTCTCCGAATACTCAAATCGCATATTTATGATGTCGATATCCAATCATATCCTATCCGGCATAGATGATACTATCCGTATTCGAATCCGAATCCGGACAGAAATATGAAAACAAATGTGGTATCAGTGATATCCGTCCGTATCCGATCCGTTTTCATCCATAGTTCTAGCGCCGGGCTGGATGGCCGCCGCCACCACCTCAGCGTCCCAGCGCCTGGGCTGGATGGCCCCCGCCGCATCCTCACACGCCTGATGCCTCAGCAGCTGCCGCCACATGCCGCAGCTCCTCAAAATCCAGCGCCACACTGCCTTCCCCAAGATCTCGACTACCGCCGCACCTATAAGGGCGTGTCCAACGGGAGTACAAATCGCTAGCTAGAAGCATATTTTATTAATTGTTGAAGAGAGAGAGTGTAAGAAACATAAGCGCTAGCGAGTTCTCAGACGCTTAGCTCGCACAGTCCACGATACTATCTGTGTCACTGACCTCTCTAGCTTTTTGCTATCCTGTCATGCTACTTCATATTCTTTTGGTATTCTATATGATTTGAGCTGGCGATTTCAAAAAGGTCATTGGAGATGCCCTAACAGCTGTAGCGGAGCCCGTGTGAGCAGGATCTGGACTGCCATCCGTGCTGCCATCTTTGGCATCGCCAGCCGGCGCCGGTTGGGCTCATCGACGTAGTCTAAGCGCTCAAGGTCGTCGCCTCCTTCTCTCCATCGTTGTGCTCTGCTAAATCCTGCAGGCCGACCACCACTTCCACGCTGCTAGCTGTGGAAGTCCAACGGAGACTACACCCTAACCATGCAGGTGCGTTTGCTCCCTCCATCTTCTTCGGTGCTGTACGATACATACATACTGTTGGGAGAAAAGAATTAGTATTTCATACTTTGCAATGTAGTTCAGGTATTATTCCCTCACCTATTGTCACTTAGATCTGCAATCTAAATTTAGCCCTTGTCATTAGTCATTACTTGGCTTCTAATCTTGTTTGGACATTTAGCTATATTCTCTTGCTAGTGTGTACAGGATTTGCTTCTGTTTGGATACATCGATGTACTGTCCCAAGTGCAGAGGCTGTGTCTAGGAACAGATGCAGATTAGCATTCCTTCAATATGGCACTAGCACTTTCCTAAAAAAATTACTGTGAAAGAACTGGGGTGTTTACAAGCTGTAAGAAAAAAATGGACCTGAGAAAAAAATATATTTATAAACTTGGTTTGTCATTCAGTTAAGTAGTCTATTAGAACTTGCATGATATCTGGTCTCTGTAGTGCAAAAGGTCCATGCCTTATTTCCACGATTGCAAAAGTTCTGTATGACAGGTTCTTACTGTTAGCTATTACAGTGACTTTATATTAGTTGGTCTTGTATATATTTATCAATTAGTCGGTGGATCTTGACTTGTATAAATTAGTTATTTCCTGCAATGAACTATCATCAGTCATCAGTTCGTTGCATTGGGCTGAAAGAAGTTGAAGCCCATCCGGAGTTGATGGATAAGACAATTCAGCAAGGTGATGCTTTTGCTACTGTCATTGGTGAGCAAAACGGCCGATTCCACGTCTGAATACTTGCATGAATTCTACTGCAGTCGCTGTCTTGTTTATGATGACTTGTGCACCTTTGGAATGTATTGAGTGAACCATGAGCTTAAATTTCTTAATAAGCTTTGCAGTCTGATGATGGCAAGCGGTTCAGTCGCTCAATATTGGAGCCATGAAGGTAGCAGGCAGCTGCAGAGCCTCCGGTGGAGTTATGAATATGACATTTTTGTTTACTTTTGCTTTAGATTTTATCACTGATGGAAATTTGTTCTAGAGACCATTGTACTGAGCTCATCCAATCTTGTTGTTCGATAGTATTCCGCCGAGAAGAGGTCTCTATTCAGTTTGGTCTGCAAGTTGGAGGTATGAGTATAGAAATGAAGCCTCCTGATTGCTTGTAGATTCTTTATCATGCTCATCTAATTGCGTGTGATTTACATGTAATATATTATGTAGTTTTTGACCTATTTATTTTGACTCCAAACTAATCTAATTTGTGGTGAGTTAGGAAAATCAGTACTAGCAGCAAAGATTGGTAACTGTAGGCTTTTTTGGTAGCCAGCTGTTATAGGTAGCATGTATTGCTTATTTCTATAGTTAAAACTCTTGAATGCTAAAAGTAATTTAGTTCAGTACCTGAAACTTTGCCAGCAGTACATAATTCATTTATTGTATGTATATACTATCTATAGAGCTTGAGACTTGGAGTTACCTATAAGCATTTGTCCTTAATGCACTTTCACCAAAAAAAAAAAGTATTGACATTCTTGCACATTCTTGTGTATCAAGGTAGTAAGTAATAATGTTTTCTCTCTTTTTCAGGTCTTCTGTAGCATGAGAGAGGAGGCTACTCCATTCATAACAGCAAGGTAAGCCAGCTCCTCTCCCTTTGCCTCATCAATCCATAGTTGTTCAAATGAAATTTATTGATCTACAAACTATTTACAAGTATTTGATGTGCGGATTAGACAGAGGATGGCTTATTAGCTTCTCTTGTCATGTCTTTATCTTTGTTGTTTGCTCTAAGACTGCTGTTGAATTGAAACGCTGCAATGTCTGAGAAACCATCAACTCAAGTAGTGAAATCTGAAATACTGGAACTAAAACACACAACTAGGGGTAAGCATTGGATGTTTCATTTCTAGAGGCAAACTGAATTTGTGACTTGTATTTGTCAAACTATCTCATCTCTGTCCTTGTAAGTTGTACATTGGAACCATTAATTTTGTTAGATAACTCATTCCATATCTTTTTCTTCAGGAACTTCTGGGTGCTGCTGGACAACAGCTTGTCAACACCAAGCTGATCATAGTGCTAATAGATGTTAGATTACTCATTCCATACCTTATTTTTTATTCATCAGATACTTCAAACAACGACTATTTTGATGTTAAGTGACATTACATGTACATTGTTCGATACATGAATCAATGTTTAGATAATGTCATCACTTTTGAATGTTATCACTTTTGTGTATGTGAATCAAGGTATAGCTAATGATCAATCATTAGCTATACCTTCAGACCAACTTTTATTTTTTTCACCTATTTAATTGAGCTCGATGGACTGTCAATTGCTAAAAGTTTATATTGTGATGAACTGTCCATTGTTAAAACTACTAATAGACTGTCCGTTGCTAAAAGCTGGAGCAATGGACAGTCCTGTCGACGATATCTGGTCGGCAGCCTACCTTGGGGGGTGCCCGAGGTAGTAGATGAGATCGAGGGTGGTGAGGTGCGCGAGATCAAGAGCAAGAAAGTAACACGAGACACGGGTTTAGACAGTTCAGGCCGTCAAGGTGACGTAAAACCCTAGTCCCGTGTTCGGTTGTGGATTATGATGGGAAGTAATCTGTTTTTGGAGGGGGCCCCCGCCCGCCTTATATAGCCGGGGCGGGGTTACAAGATCAATCTAATCTCGCCTTCCCCGATCGGCGTATCAATTAGCCGACCAGGAAATCTTATGTACAAGGTAACTAATCACCCGATGACCCGGACGGATCATCCTCGCATGCCGAGCCGTGCGCCATACTCCGGGGTCTTGGCGGGCGCTCGGTATCGTCTTCTCGGGTTGGGCCTCGACCGCTCGGCCCAAGCCCACGGTGAGGATACCGGGGGAGCAATCCCCACGCTAGTCCCCGAAAGCAGCTTGCGTGTCTCGACCCAAGTTTGGGGACCTTTCGGCGTCTTCCTCAAAGCCGGTGATTTCTCCGATCGGTGTCAGGCGGGCGAGAGTCGATCGGGCGGATCCGACAAGTCGGAGCGGTCGGCGCCACCGAGGCCGACCGGTGCGATCTTTGGAGAGGAGCAAAACCACAACTTGGGACACGTGGCGGTCGGCCGAGGCGGAGAGGAGCGCAGGAGGTCCCACTTGTTAGGGAGACGCAAGGTGCTCAAGAAAAAAGAAAAAATATCCGGCAAGCATGGATACCGTGTACCACGTCAAGTCACCGAAGGTGACGTGTACCACGTAGTCCCCGAGACTGGTAGTAGGTGAAGTATAAAACCGGGTGCCGGGATCAAACTTGTCGAAAATCATTCTTCCAATCTCATGCGGTGCAGTCCCCGAGGCGCATCTTATTATTCTCAAGGCGTCCCCTGTTTATTTCGCCGACGGGTATAGGGCTGCGACAAATTTGCCGAAACTGGCAGCAGAGCCCATTTTTAATCGGGCCTACCGTACTCAACACACCTCGGAAAACGTCGCGCGCGGCCCAACACCCGACGGATGGAATCGGAGTGGCACGGCGCGGTTTTCCACGAGGGGAGGCGGGCGCGGTGCGGCTCCCAACACCACCGAAGCGAGTGACGGCTATTTAAGGACCGAGTAGGGCCACCGGGCTGCACTTTCCACCTTCCTCACGACGCCTCGCTCGACCCGCCCGCCTTTTTTGCCTTCAAGCTGCGAAACCGATTTCTCTCTCCCACATCGCCACAAGCGCATTGATAGGAAAACCTAGATCTGAAATGGCCGGCGGCAAGGGGCAGAAGCTGTTCCGGGCGGGCGGCGGCCTTGGCGGAGCAAAGCGGAGATCCGGGGCGCGGAGGTCCGCCGAATGCGAGCTGGAGTGGGCGCAATCGACTGCGCACCAAAGCGGTCCTCGACGAGCTCGTCCGGGAGGGAGTGCTTCCAGATGAGGCGCGCTGGGGGCGCCCCACCGGGGTGAGTCTTTTCCCCACACCCGCGAACAATAACGAGCTTGTGGTGTTCGCGGATTACTTCCGTCGGGGATTCGGGCTGCCGGGCGCATCCCTTCCTTCGCAAGCTTCTTGGGCATTACAAAATTCGCCTTATTCATCTTCATCCTAACTCCATCCTTCATCTATCCGTCTTCATTCATTTCTCGCGAGGCGTTTCTTGGCATTCCTCCCCATTTCAATCTTTTCCGCCATCTCTTACGCTTGAGGGCTTTCCTTTGGGGCCGGCTCGCCTAAGGTAGTCGGTGGCCTCTATCCGTGTCTGCGTGGACGGAATGAAGAACCAATATCTTGGACTGCCGCTCAACTCCTCAATTAAGGGGTGGAACACGCAAAGGGTTCGTCACCGGCAACCCCGAGCCGCAGCTCTCGAGCGAGGTGAGCAGTGGTGGTGTGCCAACAACAACTGGACCCGGCGGCCGCCGTCCGCCGAGATGGTGCGTGTGGAGGAGCTGCTCGGCATCATTCGCACCATGAACCCGAGGGGTGGCGGTGGCGATTAGTTTTGTGCTACGACGCGTTCAGCCGCAAAAAAGATGGAACATCCGGGGTACGAGTACTCGGAGGCGGCGATCCGACGGGGAGACCGGAGCCGATCACGCAGAGGTGTTGTTTTCGGCGACTCACGCCGGCTTTTTTGTCGGCGGCATTCGATTGAAGAGTTACGGGATGCAGAGGCCATATAGCCTAGGCAACCCCGACCGGCGGTGAGTTCCTTGTTTTCATAATGTTATGTGTGTGTGTCGGTTTAGCCGACTGCTCATGTCGATGCGGTATGCAGGACCAAGGCTGTGTATGTGTCGATGTTCCCGACGACACATGGCCGACCGGTGTAGACCAGCGGGCGGTCGATGGAGGAGATCCGCAAGATTGCGGAGGACATGCTTGACGAGGAGGAGGCCGAGAAGGCAGGTGGGGGAAAAAGCAGTCCCCAAGCGTCAAGCGAAAGGTCCGACGACGAAGGGTGGGCGGGGCGAAGGCCCTCGCCGAAAAAAGGCGCAAGAAGGGAGTCGGGCGCCTCGCGCCGTCTATTCGGATAGGCGAGGAGCAGGGGACGGAGGAAGCGGGCCGTCGCCCTCTCGACGATTTAAGACGAGGGAGGACACGGAGACGCTGGATCAACGTGTCCGACGCCAAGCTACGTCGAAAACCGGCGGCTCTGGCTGGGCAAGCGAGGACCCGGTGTTTGAGAAAATGCCGACCGCGGAGGCCGCCCCAAAAGGTGTCCGAGCGCCCGACGAGGTCCCCGACCCAGCAGCCCGAGGCGAGTAGTTCGGGAGGCCCCGACGATTCCCTTTCGGCACCGCCAAATCAATCTGTGAGTAACCTTGGTGCACAACTCGTTTCTTTTTTCGTTCCCCGGTGATGTCCAGGTTTAACTTGGGGCTGTTTTTGCAGCGATCCCGTGGCGTAGGACCCTAGGCGTGCGGGGAGGGCGACGCTGGTCGCCCGGTGGTAGCCCGCCTGCCCTAACGATGCGGGGGTGAGCCCGACCGACCGCCCGGTGGGGACCGAGGAGGGCGCAGTCCCCAGCCCCTGTTCGGTGCGAGTCTGCTGCTCTGCTTTCGCGGCCGACCGGTGGGGGGGGGGGGGGCGGCCCCTCTCCGCTGCCCGCCCCGTCGTCCGTTGGCAAGGGTGGCGCCACGGGCGAGAGACGGGAGGGTGTGGTCGAGCTAGAAACCGGAGGAGGTCGTGCGGGAGGTGCCGCTTGGGCGGGAGGAGCCCGCGCTGGCTCGCCGCACCTTCTACATCGACCCTCGAGGCGAACCGGGTGGAGGTGGTGGACGAGATCGCCCGTCGGCCGGAGTACCGTAACCCGACGTCGGATCCGAGGTCGCTTTCGGCGTCGTGCCTTGGTAAGCCACCATATCGTTTGTCTGCCGATGTTGCGGAGCTCATACCGCTTTGTCTCGTAGGAGGCGGGCCCGCGCCGAGACGCGGGCGCGTCTCGCTGGAGCAGCCGGCTGCCGCTGCCTACGAAAGGGGAAGGTCGACAACAGCGGCTCCATCGTGAAAAACGAGCTCGGGAGTCGGTCGGCCCGCCGAAGCGCAACCTCAAGGCCGTTTCGTGAAGGCAGCGACCGGGCCGCGCCGAAACGATTAGAAGGAGCTGAGCGCCAAAAACGCCGGCTTCGTAGAGGCGGCGGCTATAGCGGCGGCTTGTGGCGCAATCGAACGCGTTGCGTGCACGGGTGACCGGTATGTCCTCCCCCTTTCTATTGCTGCGGCGTCATTAAATTTCACGGTGTTGACTTGCGTTCGCCCGCGGCTCGAGGGCGGCTGCGGGCGGTCTCAACGGCTTGTCGACGAAGCCGACGCGTGAAACAGCCACCGCTAGCCGGCGAGAGGTGCCGATCTGAGTTGCAGCGTAAGTGCTACTTTGCCTTGCTGTATTTGTTCATTTGACAAAGATTCGTCCGAGTCGACATTTTTATTTCTCGAGCTGATTGCAGGATGCGGAGCGGCGGCGCGACGGACTTGAAAAAGCGTCTTGCGTACCGCCGAGGCGCGGATGGAAGACGCGATCGTCCATGTGACCCCGTTGCTGAATCTCGTCGACCGGATGGGGGATGTACGATCGGGGCGTGCTCGGAGAGCGCTACCCTTCGTCTCCGGTTCACGGTGCGATGTCGGTCCGTGGCCGGAGCAGCGCTGGTCTTTGTTCATGGAGCGGCATGCGCCGCCGCTGGCACGCTACCGGGCGCCGGTCCGATCGCACTATCCCCGGGTGGAGCTTTCCGGGTCGAGGCGGGGTTTTGCACGGACCACGTCGGTCGGCGACAAGGTGAAGCCGAGCACCGAGTCTTCGATGCCGTCAAGGTAGTAGAGGATCTGGACCTGTTCGGGCGATCTCGATGTAGATGCGCCCGAAAGGGGCTTTAGGATTAGCATGTGTATTGCGCTCGGAGACGCTATATATGAATGACGTTATTGTCATATTTTTGTTATGTATGTAGTTTCGTTTGCCGTAATGCCACTGCAGCGTGTGACTTTGTCGTCTCACCGGATCGCCCCAAGTTGCCCGGTGTCTCATAGCGCTAAGGATGTAGACCTTGTCATGCGCGTAGAGGTCACCGGTGTCCCCCAGGAACCGGCCGCCGGCCGTATTTCATAACGCAGCGCCGAGCCGCTAGCACGTGTAGGTTTAGGCCGGGGGACGGGGTTGCTCCAATCGTTCGATTTAAAGTGCGCATCGGGCGGTCTTATTGGCCTGCAGTGCGTGGGTAGCACGACCGAGAGTGTCATGGATGCATAAAAAAAAAAAAAAAGGAGAAACAACAAGAAACACGTCATATCATATATGTATTTGGATTACAAAGGAAAGCAGAGTACATATCTTTTATTCATCTTGGCTACTAGGCGTAAAAGCGTATCGATGCTCCGCGTGCCGGGGAGTTTGGGATATCGCGTCCGTCGACTCCACCATTTTGTAGGACCCTAGTCGGGTTACCTCTTTGACGATGAAAGGTCCATCCCGGGGAGGAAAGTTTGTGCATGCCGGCGGAGCTCGTGCGGCGGCGACGCAGACAAGGTCGCCGACCGCTTGAAGGGGCGTTCAGGGACGTTGCGGTCATAGTAGCGGCGGACGCTCTCGTGTACTTGGCCGGCCGGGACGCCAGCGGCTAGGCGTTCTTCCTCGCGCGGTCGACATCGTCAAGACGTGCTTGATCGGAGATTTCTTCGGAGTAATTTTGAACTCTTGGTGAGCGGAAGGCGACGCCCTCGGGTAGGACGGCTTCCGATCCGTACACCATGTAGTAGGGGAAACCCCGTGTCCCGGCTTGGTTTGCGGCGCAGATCCCTGCACTATTTGGTGGAAGCTCCTTTAGCCACCTTCACGGGTGCTTATCGTCTTTTCCGGTACAAGCGTTTTTTGAGTGCGTCCAGGATCATTCCGTTGGCGCGTTCGGCTGGCCGTTAGCACGCTGGTGCGCAACGGAGGCGTATTTGACCAAGATGGACCGCTCCTCGCAAAACTCCTGCAATTCGTTACCCGTGAAGTTTGACCCCGTGTCGGTGATGATCTTGTTCGGGATGCCGAAGCGGTGGACGATTTCCTCGAAGAACTTCGGCGGCCTTCTTGCTTGTGGAGCCGACGAGTGGTTTGTACTCGATCCATTGGAGAATTTGTCGATGGCCACCAGCACATACCTAAAATTACCCGGGCGCTGCCCCGAAGGGGCCGATGCAGTCGAGTCCCCGCACGCGAAAGGCCGCCGCGGATGGTATCGTCATTAGGCGTGAGCCGGGGCAGATGGGGTCGCTTGGCAAAAAACCGACAGCCCTCGCAATGCCGTACCAAGTGTTCTCTGCGTCGACGGCGGTCGGCCAAGAGAAACCTCGGCAGGGAAAGCTCTGCCGACCGTGTTCCGGAGGCGCAGTTGGCTTCCGCTGATGCCAAAGATGTATCTCTTTCAATATTCTTACACCCTCAGGCTGTAACACGACCTGTAGAACGTTGGCGTTGGCGTTTCTGCGCAATCGATGCGCCGCCCGCCGAAACGTAGTGCTTGCTCCGCCGCACCAGCGCCCGCCTCGGTTTTATCACCGGCACTCGGAGTTGGTGAGGTATCGGATGAAAGGGGGCGCCAATCCTCCGCCGGGCGGCTTCGATAGACGCGATCTCTTCTCGGCGGGAGTGACTTTGGGCGCTCCTCCGTCTTGCCCGATCGATGGTGTCGAGGGAGGTCGTGTGCGAATACTCCCCGGCGGAATGGTTGCCCGTGTGGAGCCTAGTTTGAGAGCCGGTCGGCTTCGAAGTTTTTTCTTCGCGGACGATATGGTGGAACTCAATGCCGTAAAACTTGTTCTCGAGTTTTCGGATTTCGGTGCGATGGCGTCCATTTTCTCACCGGGTACAGGACCAATCTTTATTTGCCTGGTTGACGACCAGGCGGAGTCACCGAAGAGTTCAGCGCTTGATTCCCGGGGCTATGGCAACTTTGATGCCATGTATGGCGGCCTCGCACTCGGGCGGCGTTATTAGATGCCTTGAAATGTATTCTCAAGACATATCGGAGTTCTTCGCCGCTCGGAGATACAAGCATGACCCTGCTCCGCACCGCTAGCATTGAGCGCGCCGTCAAAGTACATCTTCAGTCTTTGGGGGTGCTCGGGCGGAACCGGTTCTAGCATGTCTGTCCATTCGGCGATAAAGTCGGCGAGCACTTGGGATTTTATCGTTTGGCGACTCGCGTACTCGACGGTGTATGCGCCGAGTTCGACCGCCCATTTGGCAATTCTGCCGTCGACCTCTTTGTTCTTTATGATGTGGCCGATCGGATATCTTTGGGACACTACCGTCCGCGGTGTGGGGACTGGAAGTAGTGATTCACCTTGCGCGACGTTAGGAGGACGGCGTAAATGAGCTTACAGATTTGCGGGTAGCGAGTTTTTGACTCGTTCGGACCTCGCCGATGTAGTACACCGGTCATTTGTACCTTGAACGCGTGTCCAGGCTCGTCGCGTTCGGCGACTACCGCCGTAGAGACTACCCGATTCGTCGCGCGATGTAGAGGAGGAGGTCCTCGTCGGGTAGCGGTGCCGTTAAGACGGGAGGCGTCGTCGAAAAACCTTTAGCTCTTTGAATGCCTCGTCCGCCTCTGGGGGGTCCATACGAATTTATCGGACGCTTCGGAGTAGTCGGAAGAAAGGCAGGGCTTTTTCTCCGAGCTTGGAGATGTATCTACTTAAAGTCGCTAAGCAACCGCGAGCTTGTACTTCCTTGATGTTGGTCGACGGTGACATCTTTGTTATGGCCGATACCTTCTCGGGATTTGGTTCAATTCGCGGCTGGCCGACGGTGTTCGAGGAGGATTCCCGATGAAACCCCAAAGATGCACTTGTTTGGGTTGAGTTTCCATCGATACACTCGCAGGTTCTTGAATGTTTGATCGAGGTCAGCGAGTAAGCTATCGGTGGTCTTGGATTTGACCACGACGTCGTCGACGTATGCCTCAAATAAGTTAATGCCTATTTGATCTTTTAGGCATGCTTGAATTGTTATTTGGTACGTTGCCCCGGCATTTTGAGGCCAAAGGACATCGTCGTGTAGCGATGGGCGCCGAATGGAGTTATGAAGGCTGTTTTGACCTGATCGACTCCTTTAGGGCGATCTGGTGATACCCGGAGTAGCAGTCAAGAAAAAGAGAGGAGTTCGCGGCCCGGCGGTAGAGTCTACGACCTCGTCGATGCGAGGGAGAGTAAACGGGTCTTTAGGGGCGGTGTTTGTTAAGATCGGTGTAATCAACGCACATTCGCCACTCTTTATTGCTTTTGCGGACGAGGACCGGGTTTGCCAGCCACTCGGCATGATACACTTCTTTGATAAAACCGGCAGCTAGGGAGCCGGTTAATTTCTACCCTAATAGCCTCTTTCTTGTCCGGCGCGAATCGGCGAAGCTTACGCTTAACCGGCTTGGCGGAGGATGAGACCTTTCAGAGCGTGCTCGGCATACTTCCTCGGTACTCCGGGCATGTCCGCGAGGTTTCCATGCGAAAACGTCCACGTTGTCGGAGGAAGCCGACGAGCGCGTCTTCCTATTTAGGGTCGAGGTTGGCGCCGATCCGAGTGACCTTGGAGGGTCACCCGTGCCTAGGTCGATGGTCTTGGTCTCCTTGTTCTTGATGGAGGAGCGCGGGGGGTTCATTGACCGGGATCTCCGGTCTTCCGGGCGGCACTTCCTTGGAGTCGGCGAGGCACGCCTTCATCTTGGCGGTGAGGTCGGCGGTCTCGTTGATGGTGTAGTTTTTCTGTTGCTCGTGCGTGGCTCTTTTAAGTCGGCGCGGAGAGTGAGCACGCCACCGAGGAGCTGGCATCTTCATCACGAGATAGGCGTAGTGGGGGACCGCCATGAACTTATGCAAGGCGGGACGTCCCAAAGATGGCGTGGTAGGCGGTGTCGAAATCTACGACGTAGAACATCAGGTTCTCCTTGCGGAAACGGCCCGGAGTGCCAAAGCGTACCATTAGGGTCACCGGCCGAGCGGCTCGATGCTTTGTCCGGGACAATGCCCCGAAGCGGGGACTCGGCGGGTGTAGAGCCTCTTTTTGGGATGCCAAGCTCCCGAGCGACTTTGGGAACAGAGATGTTGAGGGAGCTTCCGCCGTCGATAAGGACGCGTCGAAGTGGACGTTGCCGATCATCGGGTCTAGTACCGGGGGGAAACGCCCTGGTATGGTATTTCCGACCACCGGTCCTCCCTCGCTGAAGGTGATGGCCTGGTGGGACCATGGCGGGGAAGGCCGGATCGGCGATGGTGTTCTTGGCGGAAACCGCCATGACCCTCCCGGGTGGTTAGCTTCTTGCTCCTCTTGTTCTCCATTGCGGGTGGTCCACCGCAGATTGTGGCCACGCTCTTGGATGGTGTTTGGTACGAGGTGCCGTCGGGCCTCGGGTCATCTTCCTTGTCACCGCCGTTCTTGTCATCGTCGCGACGGCGTTGGCGCTTCGGGGTCTTCCTCCCGGGAAAACTTTGCCGAGCCCGTAGCATTGGCGCATGGTGTGCGTCCCATTCTTGTGGATCGGGCACGGCTGATCAAGACTTTATCGAACTTCGGCGTCGAGGCTGCGCTTGACTCGCGACTTGGCGTTGTTAACGTCGTGCCGACGCCCACGAAACGATCAGGGGCGGTCGCGATTGTCGTGGCGATGATCGAGCTGCGGTCCCTCGGGTCGGCGTTGCGGTCATTGGGTCGAGGGCTCTGCCGGCGGGGGGGAGGGGGCATGGGCCTCTTCCCGCGACGAGGTCTTTGTGGTGTCCCTCGGCCTCTTCTCCCAGGCGTAGGAGTCGGCGGTCTTCATCAGCTCGCCGATTGTTTCGGGCGTTTTACGTGGAGCTTCTCGCGAGGGAGTTGCTGTATGTAAGGCCTCGGATGAAGGCCGTGATGACGCCGTCATTGTCATTGGCGTTGGCGGCTTGGCCCAGTGCGTGGAGAAGCGGCGAATGTATTGCCGGGCGTCTCGTTTTGGGCGCCGCGCCAACCTTTCGAGGTCGTGGGCGCGTGGCTTGGCGGTCGCACGTGGCCATGTAGTTGTCCACGAAGAGCTTCCGGAGCTGTGCCCGGTTGTCGATGGAGTTCTCTTCCAATCACGTGAACCAGTTCAGGCTGGGGAGGCCGGCATGACAGCAAGTAGGTTGCCATGGTGTCTTCCGTTCCCCGGCGGCGGCTTCTACCTGGCGTACGTTTGGAGCCACCGCTCGGGGTTAGCCTTGCCGTCGTAGGGCTCCACATTCCGGGGATCCGGAAGTGGCGGGCCACCGATGGGACCGATAGAGAGGTTTGGGACCCTCGATCATTGGCGGCGTGGGTCAAAGCCCGTGTTCGGCGTCGGGCGACGCCGGCGTTCCATCTCGGCGTTATGGCGTCCCGCCGCTTTGGCGCCGATGATGGCGCGGGCATCACGGCCGTTGATGATCGCTTCGGGCGGGCGGCCGGTTGATGGGCCAATGCGGGCGGATTGTTGCCGCCTCCGTTCGGCCAGGTGGTTGCGCCACCTCCCCCGTCATTGTGCGATCGGGCGGGACCGTCGGGATCTTCCCGTCGATGGCGGCTTGACCCGGAGGTGGAGGATCCGGACGGCATCTCCGTAGCTTGTTTACCTCCGCACTTGAGCAGCCTTGATGAAAGCTTTAGCCGGTTTACGAGGGGTCGGGCGAGTGCCTCGAGTTCGTTGGCGGCGACGGGCGAGGTTGGCGCTTCGGGGTTGGCGCTACGATTTGTTCGTCGATGTAGACAAACTCGTCCCTTGAGGTTCTCCAGAGGTGATGCCACGGGGCGACGCATCTCGGAGGAGGCGCCGCTCCCGGGTTCGTAAGCTACACGGGCTTCGGCTCGGGCGTTGCGGCGCCTCGCGGTCGGCGCGATGTCCTTGTCTCGTCCCCGGGTGGGTCCTCGTCCGTGAGACGGCTCAAGCATGAAGATCTGAGCCGTATTATACAGGGAGGGATGCGAGTTATTTGGAGGGCTCCGTCCGCTTACGACAATCGATGTCTCGGATCCGATCCGGGGAGGCGTCAGTCGGGCCATTTGCTCCTCCGAGGATGGTGTGCATTGACTCGTCGTCCTCCAGCGGTGGAGCCGCACCATGTTGGATGATCGGTGATGGAGTGTCGGCCGGTGGTGGTCGGACGAGTTGCCGCCGTGCAACTTCTCGGTGAGTATCCGCGGAGCTCCGCGGTCGGGTGGTGCCACCAGTTCCCGAAGACATTCCTCAGGGAAGTTCGGGCGATGACGCCCCGCCGAAAGCGGTTGGGGTGCCGGAGGAAATCCCCTAGAACCACTGGAGCCTGCACTGGCAGTCGTCACGGGGCGGTTAAGCGCCTAGGTCCGCGGTTTTAGCCGGGATGGCCATTGGCCTTGGCGGCGGTGATCGGGTCGGCGTGGTGCCGGCGGCGCTTGCTGGTTGCCATCCCGACCCGACTGGTGGGTGCTCGGCTGAAGTTCTTGCGGCGAAGCGTTTTGGGCGAGCTCGACAAGATTACAGAGACCTCCATTGACCCGGTCGATGAGTTCGACAAGTCATCGGAGTTGACGGGGTTCCTCTCCCGACGGGCCGCCGAAACGTTGCCGCCTGGGAAGGATCGCCATGGCCTCGCTTGGAGGCACTGCCCGGGTCGGCCGGGGCCGTTGCATGCCCGGCTCCGCCTGGGCGGGATCCGGGTTGGTCGTTCTCCCCCGTCGTGCTCGGCGACGACGGTCCACGTGATGGATCCGACGGTGAAGGTCATGCGACGCGACGAGAGAGCGGCGGTGGAAGGAGCGACCATCTTGCTCAACGACGGATCTCGAAACGCACACCCCTACTCCGGCGCCGCCACCGTCCGACGATATCGGTCGGCGGCCTACCCTTGGGGGTGCCCGAGGTAGTAGATGAGATCGAGGGTGGTGAGGTGCGAGATCAAGAGCAAGAAAGTAACACGAGACACGGGTTTAGGCAGGTTTCGGAGGCCCGTCAAGGTGACGTAAAACCCTAGTCCCGTGTTCGGTTTGTGGATTATGATGGGAAGTAATCTGTTTTGGAGGGGCCCCCGCCCGCCTTATATAGCCGGGGCGGGGTTACAAGATCAATCTAATCTCGCCTTCCCCGATCGGGCGTATCAATTAGCCGACCAGAAATCTTATGTACAAGGTAACTAATCACGATGACCGGACGGATCATCCACGCATGCGAGCCGTGCGCCATACTCAGGGGTCTTCGGGCGGCGCTCGGTATCGTCTT